>ML991834.1:0-178018 GCA_010094025.1 Viridothelium virens | reverse complement strand
GCCATGTCTTCGAACGCGAATAACTCCACGGATTCTGAAGCTTTTCGGTCGGCGATTGCTGCAGCAGATGCGCAGAGATGTCGTAATTATTCTAAAATAGCAAAGGAGTTCAACGTGTGCAGAACCACGTTGTCGCGTCGCCATAGAGGCATCACACAGTCAATTTCAATGGCTCATCAAACCAAGGAGACAGCTCTTTCACTACACCAAGAGAATGAGTTGGTTAAGTATATAAATACACTTTCGGACCGTGGCATTCCTCCTACATTAAGATTAACTCAAAATCTCACTGAGAATATGGTTAAAACCCCACTTGGAAAGAACTGGCTTCCACGGTTTATTGAGCGACATCCTAATGAACTACATAGCCTCTATTTGAATACATTTAATTTGACACAAAAGCGAGCAGATAATCATCACTGTCTAGAGCTCTACTTCAAGCTAGTAAGTTAGTCAAAACTCGTTGTTTTTAGGCTAAAATCCACGTAGATAGCGTCCAAAATGGAACAATACAGGCTTTTACCGCAGAATATCTACAACATGGACAAGAAAGGTTTCTGCATCGGCCAAATAGGCAAAATAAAGAGAGTATTCTCTAAGAAAGCTTACAAACGTGGTCTTTTGAAAGGAGCAGGTATAAATAGCGCTCGCATGTGGGTGACAGTTCTTGCCTCAGTCTCCATAGTGGGCGTAGTTCTACCACCTACAATTATCTTTGAGGCCCAAACCACTTCTATCCAAGACACATAGCTTCAAGACTTTAATGCAGAGAAGCATAACTGCGCCTTCGCGAGCTCACCTTCGGGCTGGACAAACAATAAGATTGGTTTTCGCTGGCTGATAGAGGTGTTCAACAAGAGAACTAAGATAACTGCACAAAAAGGTCGCGACATGAGGCTTCTCATCATTAATGGCCACAGTAGCCATGTCGACAAAGCCTTCCTCAAGTACTGTGATGCACATCGAATTCTTGTAGCCGTGTTTCCACCTCATTCAACGCATTAACTTCAGCCTCTCAACGTAAGCCTATTTAGCCCTCTCGCAACCTATTACTCTCAAAACCTAGATAACTGGCTTGCGAAGTTTCAGGCGTTGGTAACCCTTCAGAAGTCAGACTTCTTTAGTCTATTTTGGCCTGCATTTGAAAAGGCGTTCTCGCCGTCTAACATCAAGAGTGCATAGCGAAAGACAGGCCTTCATCTATTTAATCCGTCCATCGTTCTCGAACAGCTATTAACACAATTAGAGGAACTTAATAATAATGCATTGAGTTCGGCCTTATCTACACACCTCTCTTAACCAGCTCTACAATAATTATGAAAGGAATTCTCTATCCAAATGAGCAAATCCTTCCAAAAGGAGTTTGACAAATTCGAGGCGAAGCTTCTCAAGATGTCAGTCAAGAATAAAGTGCTAGAACACGAGAATAAAGGGCTAAAAGAGGCAATAAAGCTTGAGCAAAGGTGACGGAAACCTTAATAGGCAATGAAGATGCCTGACAAGCATGGCGGTGCGGTTATCTACACCCCATTAAAGGTGCAGGCTATTCGTAATGCTAATGCACAAAAAGAGCAGGATAAAGCACAAAAACTACATCAGAGGCAAGAGCGACAGCTTCAAATACAAGCTAGGAAGCAAGCGGAACATAAAGCTAAAGCAAAACGTCGTCAAAACCGTGAACGAGCTCAGGCCGAGCGACGTGCGCAGAGAGAAATCTAAATACAGCAGAGACGTGAGGCTTTACAGCAGCAAGCCATCGACAGGCAGGTCCAAAATAAGGTTAAACACCAAGCTAGATCTAGACGAAAGCAGCCAACGCAGTTAAATCAGCCTCAAAATGTTGAGGTCGAGGTAGATCCCCCGCAAGATGATGCCGAAGTGGCTTCGGACTCAAGGCGTTCGCAACGCCAACAACGCCCTCCACAATGGCTTTCTCAGTAATTTTAGCGACTCAAAAATTGCATCTAATCGAGAGCGTTATTTTTATATAATTTATATTATTCTAGCTACTCTAATTGTTGAGATAAATGCATCCAAAGCTGAGGTGGTGGAACCAATTTGGGGTGTGCAGGTGGTGGGACCGTGCAGGTGGTGGGGAAAACCCATAAGGCGTTTCTCTGACAACGCTGGCGGGTCTGACGTATGACAGGATGGAACGAGTGGCCGTTGTTTTTATCCGGACACTTTATTCTATTCCATCAAATCTCTTGGTTCGCTACCTTTGTCTCGTAATGGCAGCAGTCTCCTTTACAACTATACGGACATGAACACGGTTGTAAGATTGGACGGCCAATCTCACCAATCTCCGCGTTGCAATCATCTTCCGCGCCCGAACAAAAATTCGACTGTTACTAGAATTCCCAGCTCCGACGACTCGTTGTTCATCCACAGGTTTGCTGCGTATACTAGGGAAACCATGTCCGACTCGAAAATAGCTAAATTCCCATACAAAAACCATCCGTGCGCAACAGCCCGCGGCACCAGCGCAAGGGATAAAGACCTAAGATAGCAAAAGCGGAGCATGCTGGGAAAGAGGCCGCGAAGGGGGGCCAAAAAGGCTGAAAAAAGGCCAAGGAAGCTGCGAAAGAGGCAAAGAGAAAAGCCGTCGCGGGGAATGAAGACGCGATCGGAAGCGCAAGCGGCAAGAGTGCCAAGAAAGATCTGCAAGAGCTAAAGGAGCACGGCGGATCAGCGATAGCAATCTGGCGACGTTCCGTTTTGCGGTGGTCGCCATGCTGGATTTGAAGTTATGGAACGACTTCGCTGCGACTTTCAGTCAACGCTTGGCTTTGTGGGCAGACATTGCATTCGGAGCGTCGACTTTGTTATGCTATTTCTCTATCCCTATCACCGGCGCCTAGGGCGAGGAAAAAGCTTCATGTGATCTACAACGAGGCTTCAGCCCTGCTGCTGTCGCACACACAAGTATTGGCTGGCAGTGATGTATGGTGCTCAATTCGTCTGGCATGTCCAAATCCGGCGCGAACAATAATCGTCTGAATTAGGCACATATGGCTTTCCAGTCTTACTACAGGGCGAACTGGCAACCTCATCCAGTACTATAAGTACTCTGCTCGCAGGTAAAGCTCTGAGATCAAAAATTCTCTCTCTCTCTCTATTTCTCTCTTTCTCGCGCCCTCGCCGGACATAATGAGTAACCCAAAATCGATCCCTCCCGGTTATTGGAAAGAGCTGGTGGGAGATTTTCCTAGGCTTGCTGGACGCTATGACGATTGTCAACTCATAGGTCTAGCTAATAGGTACTACAACTGTATTGCCTGGGCCTTGGGAATAGAAGACCGATGGGTCAATCCACCTACTACTGAACAGCAGTTTGTAGAACTTCTCTCCCGTAAGTTCGAATCTAGAGAAGCACGTGCTTGTTTATTAAGTATTGGAAGGGCCTTATTTCAACCTTGAATCCTGCAGCGAAGAACTGGCCTCCGTCGATGGCTACGCGAGAAATGGCGAATGTACACATGCGTCACGCAAGCTCGTCTCTAATGAATGGAGCAGTAAGCTGGGTGAGGAACTCAAAATCACTCATCCGCGAGATGGTCTGATAGGAGATACATACGGCAATATTGTTGTGCACTTTAAAACAAAAACTGGCAAGCCGGCCCCTACCACCGTAGGAAGCAGTGGAGGACCTCCGGCACCACTATCCGACTCAGAATTCCAAGATATACAAAAAGTGGCCGATCTTCTAGCCTCAGAATTTCCTAACCTTGTTATGAACTTTAATGGTCGTTACTATGAATGGACTGAACAATGCCAGAGTACGCCGAGGGCATCTCATGTTTGCTCAAGTAGCGCCTTCGCCAGTGGTCCTCAATGGGACGCACTTGTACAAATGGATACCAAAATCCTCCCGCTCGTGGTGGCTAAGCTGAGATCTGATGATGCTTGTGTGTTTGGGTGCGAGCTTTGTAATCCCCCCTTATATTCCACAAGAAGGAGCATATGCTAACTACATGCAATCTCAGACAATCAGGTACAGACAAACGATGAAACGAAGGTTACACCAGATCAGATTGAGCACTTTTGGGTACTTAATTGGCAAGCCAAGCTGATTATTAAGCTATACCACTCACAACTGAAAGAATTCGATCAGCATGTTGCCCGATGGGAGAATGATATGACTGCTTCCAAGTTCTCCAGCAACTCAGATTCAAAGGTATCCGGACCAGGCTACGAGTCACTCAAAACTATGGGCCAACCAACGGTTCCGCTGATCATGGCCAGATACTCTCAGAACCAGGATGATTGGTGGTATGAACTGTTATCCGAAATTGTGAATGGGTGTAGATCTGGCTTGAGGATTACACGCAAGAGGAATCTTTACCAGGTTTGGATGAAATGGTTTCAGGACCCAGACTTGGGCGGTCCTAAAATTGAGACATACGGCGACGGACCATCTGTTGCCATCATGCAGAACATTCTCACAGGGGATGAAGTTACAATCTCACTTGCAACTTGATAATATTATTGGTATGTTTTTCTTAAGAACTCAATATCACCAACGATTACTTTTGTTTTAGACAAGAGTTACCCAGGTACGCAATGTGAGCGATGAGCAGCCTTATTGCATTGTTAGAAGAGTTGAGGGACCGTCGAGCGTCTTAAGCACACTCGTTTGAACTCGATGTCAGACGTCCATCCGATAGAGTACCTTCGGAGCATGTATGTACATGTTGGGAATTAGAGCCTGGCTGTTAGTGTCCCTCTGCTGCGCTTGTCCTACGCTTGTCATGCGTCGCTACTGTCATCGCTGTTCCCGTCACCATTATATTATCCGATCATGTCCGCCGTCGTGGTGCCTCGCTGGGAAAAAAGGTCTGGAGGGGAAAGCGATGTCCATAGAAGTGATGTTCGCTGGAAAGGCTGACGAAGTTGAGCCCGCAACACGGAGGGGCACGCTTGAACAAAGGATCAACGGCAGCAAGCTCAAGGACAGAATGGTCGAAGTCAGGTGCGGAGACTATGCGGTCTATTACATGCTGTGAGTGCGTCGCGCCTATCATTGGTGACTCTCTACATGGGTGGGCATTCGTCACTGTGTTGCGGCGCAGTTGAAGGTCGTGGACTTCGCTGCGAGTTTCACTCAACGCTTTGCAGTTCTGTGGGCGGTAGGCTCGAAGACGGAGGATCGTGTCTGCAAGGCGAAGTAGTCTGGACACCAGTAACGACACTGTGTCATTAGAGGTTCCTACAGCATTACTTGATCTATTCCAACAAGCTCCTCATGATGAGATGAACAGACAGCATCAACAGAGACTGATAGAGAAGCTCGCCAACACCGCCGAAACATCCTTTGCCCAACACGCCCCTGACCAGAACCACATTCAACTCCAAACCAAGATGAATAACCAGGCCAAGGTTCGCCCATCAACCAGATCATCAAATCCAGATGAGGTGGAGGTAACGAGCTATGCGGATCTTGAGGGGACACGAGCGAAGCGTGCTGAGAAAGATCCTGCCAAAGTAGTTAAAGGCGATGGGAGACGCGGTCGGAAGGGCAAGAGTGTTGCACAAGAGTTAGATACGACAGAGCCAGAGCCAAATACGCTAGTGCAGATAGACATGACACTGGTCGCGGAGGATGCCTTTAGGCCAGAACCCTGGAGAGCCTTTGTGCCGCGGATATGGTAGCAAAAGGTAGACTCGCACAGGCGGTGGCCTACTGTATTCATAGTGGTTAGGAAGCTGGTCGCCAGCGTAGTATACATCCAAATAGAGCTACCTCTACCTTTATGACCCGGCTGCTATATTTATCATACCTTAAGATGATCGCTGCCGCCTGGCGATGGCTGTTCCTGCGTGTTGTGCTCAGTGCTTTAGTGGTTTTGTCTGCCATCTTTGCATCCGTCTTCGTTCTGCCTTGTCATAAAGCCGCTTTTAGAAAGCTGGGTCCGTCTATCGCTGGCGGATGTAAAGGGATTTGGGGCACGACGCGTACCAGATTGGCTTATAGGGTCCTCGGAAAAAGGGTCCAAAATGCTACTTCCGAGAGCCCGAGGTTGGCTTCCGCATGTGAACGTAAATGGACTCAGAGTGCCAGGAACAGCTTTGTTTGCAGTTGTGGGTGGTGCGTTCTTGTCTTTGAGAATTAGGTCAAGCTGAGCCGCTATGCGCGGCAAATGCGCACCAAGCACTCCAGCCACTAACTCCCGAGCCAACCCCAACTCATGAGTCCCTGATAGACCAGAGAGCTGAACTACCTCGTCGCATACCTGGCTTGCTTCGTTAGGGTTCTTGCCGAAGTCTTCCAACCTATCAGCAAAGGGCTCTAGAAGTTTGTTAATCTTATCAGTGTTATCCGAACATAATGCTAAAAGAGCACGTATCTTATCCACTGCGTATGTGGACTGAAGATTGAAGAAGCGGCACAGTAGTTGTATAAGCGGAGATCCTCTTCGAGACCCTCTTTGTATAGTTCGCTCGTTGAATGCATTCCTTTCCTCAACGATATTGTACGCTTTTCGGAAGTCGTCCTGATGGCGTGGGCGTCTTGAGTAAAAGTCGATAAGTTGATCTCCGTCCATAAGTCGATCACCACAAAGTATCCACCACATTTGTGCGAGGACCACCTCCTGTACTATCCACATTCTAGTCCAGTACGTCGCGTTTAACAAGTGGTGCAAGTCGGAACGAACCCATATATCTTCCCGGCTCGTGGATCTATCAATAAGGTGCTCCATGGCCCTCGCATGAGGGGTTTTCCCGAGCCAGCTAATCACGCATGTTGCAGACTGGTAAATGTCATCGAGCAATCGGATCTGGTTCGTCTTTTCTGATCCGTTCTTCTGGTTTATGCAGATAGAATCAATCCAGAAGTGGGTTGGCAGGTTCTGATTGCTTTGTATGCAGCCACAAAGCGCTTGGAGACAGTCCCATAGATTCGGCTGCACTCCCATGACTCTTCCGCCGATAAAGATCGGTCGAGTTTGATCAGGTCCTCCCCATTCGTAAGAGATTGCTGCAAAGGGAGGAGTCCTGGATCTGGAGGGTAGCGGATGAATGCCTAATTCGAACGTCCATTTGAAGTGATCTGGTGTAGGCTTTCTGAGTTCTAGAAGTCGAATCTGGGAATTTGAATCATCAAATTGACACTCATAGTACGTGAAAGTTGTATTCATCCTGATTATGATCCGTGATAGGTGTAGAAACGAAGCAAAAGATGAAGTGCGCGAGGAGACGCTACATCTTCCTATTTATTAGTACAGTCCCTCAGCTTATGCCCTGCTGGCAACTGTATGGACGGGGACCTAGCTGCTCGTTGCCTTATGGCTGCTGGCCATACAGTAGCCATGCAAGCATGCGTATTGACGCACCAGGGGTTGAAGAAACAGATGTCGGGCAGCCTGTTAACCCCTCCGCACAAGAGCTACTCTACCCCTTTTCCGCATCAACTCACGGATGATGCAACCTATAGACCCTGTCAATTCACGACTATTGATGTTTTAACATACGACTAGTGGCAGACACTCATTTCTCCACCCCCTAGTGGACGGCTGTGAGAAACTAGTGAGCAGTTATAGCAGCAAATGAGTTGGCACTTGATCGCATAATGTTGCCACTACTCACAGCGAGGGCTGCCGATTCGTTCCTGCTATAGGCTGGTGACTATGAACTTTATCAAGAAGTGTCTTTCCGTATCGTTATGAATTTCGTGTCTGCTCTGATTAAGAGGTAGGGTAAGGTAAGGTATGCTTTACTGACTATCTACCTAGGCTAGGTACCTACACGTAGTACCCTATAGTAAGTCCAGGCGCTGAGTCAGCCCCTTCCAGGGTACCTAGCCGTTCACCTGGTAAGCACCTAAGGTTCCCGTCCAGACTTCTCTTTATGATTTCGTATATAATGAACGGTGACCCAGTAAACTGCTACTCTAGGGGCGGACTGTCCAGCCTCTCAGGGTCAAAATTAAGTATCGTATCAGCAATTGACACCTCCGCACTCACCCTCAACTAGGTCTACACAACTTCTCTTTCGACCAATTATGAGACTTTATAATATACTGTACGTGTGCGGGTAGAATTTAATGATTCTTGATTTCGTTATTCTTATCCTGTCTTGGAACTTGAAGCGTTGCGGGAAGTGTAATAGGTGTTGAGATGCGAAGACGCCAATGTCCGATACCTAATTCTGATCCGGAGAGTCAAGACTGTCTCTTTTCCTGAGCAGTATGCAGAGTCAGGAAATGAGTATTACTGACCTTGCGGATCGTCGGCCCATTTCATGGGTTTCCGAGAGAGAATTAAGCTTGGGAGCTATTGGGGCTACCATTTTCACGGAGTTTGCGATATTGATCCAGCCATTACTCTACCTCTGAAAAAATCCCTTACAGAGCCTTCTGTGCCTGAGACCCTAAGCTCTCTTGCCCGATTAGTTGGGGAATACCTTAGTTCACTCCCGATAAGCAACCATCAATTCGAACTGTTACCTCTCGTCTGTTCCACATGTGCGAAACGGGCTACATGTATAAACCTCCACCCTGGCTGCCCCCAATTACAATCTTCTAAATACCCCTTCCCGGAACTCTATGCAATCTTCAAATTTTCAAACTGCGTAATACTCTTTCCGAAATTGCCGCTCTCTAGCTCCGCCACGCGCAACCTCTCCCGCTCCGTTTCTTTGACAGCCTCACTAACCTTCGCCTTCCAACTCTCGTCCATGATCTTGCGCTGTCTCTCGACCGTTTCGTTCGCCTTCTTGAGTCGATCCTTCGCTTTCACAATCTCCTTGTCGATGTCGATCCGGCCCTTGATGTCGAGGTACACGGTTGCCGACGTGCCGACGGTGTACACTGCGGAGCCGGTGGGGGAGGGGTCGGAGGGGGCGAGAAGAGTGAGCGAGCTGATGGCCTTGCCGCTTAGAGAGAGAATCGAGGAGCGGGAAGTCGGAGCTTGGAGGATGGAGTGGGTGGTGTCGTCTAGCGGGTGGACGAAGGTTTGCGCGGAGTCTTTGATTGCGTACTCGGCCGTGAGAGAGCGAAGACCCTTTGAGACATCGACGAGCAAGTCGTACTCCTTCTCGGCCCACGGATTATGGAAGACCTTGAGGGTGGCGAATTCTGGGAAGTTGGCTACGGTGATCGACGGGGTCCTATCGTCTTGACGGCGAGGAATGCGTTGGAAGAGCTCCTCCGTCAAGAATGGCATAAAAGGGTGGAGTAAAAGGAGACCGCCTTCGAGTGCAGTGTAAAGAGTTTGTTTGGCGCTCTCCTTCTGTTCGGCGCTGCCATGTTCCAGGATCGCTTTCGAGTTCTCGATGAAAACATCGCAGAGGTTATTCAAGAAGTATTTGTAGCCAACTTGAGTGGCCAAAGAGAAATCCCTCACCGTCAAATGCTCGTTGGTCTCTTTCGACGCGGTTGCCAGCTTGTGCAATATCCACCGCTCAGACAAGCTCTCTTTGCCCGTCTTCTGAACCGTGTTGCTCGGCGTGAATTCGCCTAACCTCCCGAGGACGTACTTGGTCGCTTGGTAGATTTTGTTACAGAATTTGCGATAGCCGTGGATGACGCTAATGTCAAACGAGATATCCCCACCTCCAGTTGTGTAGGCGCAGAGAGCCATGCGCAGTGCATCGGCGCCACATTGGGGAATTCCCTGCGGGAACGCAGTATTCTGATACTTCTCGGCGGTTTTAAGCTCTTTAGGATCGAGGTTGCCAATGCGTAACTTATCCTTAAGTTCCTGGAGGCTGATACCCGTCATAATATCGATAGGATCAACAACGTTACCGAGGGACTTGCTCATTTTACGGCCTTCAGAATCACGGATCAAGGAGTGACAATATACTTCCTTAAAAGGAATCTTTCCTGTCAACTTCAAACTGAGGAAAATCATCCGGGCAACCCAAAATGGCAAAATATCCCAGCCAGTCTCCAGAACAGAGGTAGGAAAAAACTCTTCCAAATTATTTGTTTCCTTTGGCCACCCAAGAGTACTAAAAGGCCATAGGCCCGAGCTAAACCAAGTGTCGAGAACATCCTCGTCCCGTTCGAGGGTGAATTTTTCCCCCTGGAACTTATCTTCAGCCTTCTTTGTAGCCTCTTCTAAAGTACGTCCAGTAACCCAAAGCTCGTTGTCGGAAGAATCATCGTCTCTGCCCTGGATCCTGACAAAGTAAGCTGGGATTTGGTGACCCCACCAGAGCTGTCTAGACAGGCACCAATCGTTAATGTTCCCCATCCATTGGTAATACGCACGCTCAGAGGTCTCCGGCCGTATCTTAATCTCGCCGTCCTTGACAACTTGAATAGCGGGCTTACTCAGCTCCTTCATTTTCATCCACCATTGAGGCTTCTGGAGGGGTTCGATAATATCCCCACACTTGTTGCACAGAGGAATTTTCATCGCGTTATCCTCCTTCTTAACAAAGAGCCCCAGTTCCATCAGTTTGTCAACAACAGAAGATCTTGCATCGAAGCGCTTTTGACCTTTGAAGGGGCCTCCATTGTGATTGAGGCAGCCATCATCTGTCAGAATATTGATGAACTCGAGATTGTGGCGTTTTCCGATGGCGAAATCGTTGGGGTCGTGAGCAGGTGTAATCTTAACGGCACCCGTACCAAACGCTGAGTCAACATAGTTATCGGCGATGATAGGTAGGAGCCTGTCGAGGAAGGGATGTTTCGCCTTAGCACCGGTCTTAATGAGGTGCTTGTATCGATCATCATTAGGGTGGACAGCGATCGCAGTATCACCGAGCATCGTTTCCGGTCTGGTTGTTGCGACGGTGATATACTCGCCCTTCTTGCCGTCGATCGGGTATTTGAAAGACGTGAGAACACCAAACTCGACCTTGCGCTCATAGCCGGGAACATCAAGCAGAGTACGGCCAGAAATTTCCTTGTTGTCGACTTCAAGATTTGACAAGGCAGTGTTCAGCTGCGTACACCAGTTGACTAGCCGGTTTGACCGATATATAAGTCCTTCCTCGTGTAGCCAAACGAAAGTCTCTATAACAGCGGTCGATAAATTCTCATCCATCGTAAAGGCCTCCCTCGTCCAGTCAAACGAGCCACCCATGCGCTTTAACACAGACACAATCCAGTCGTGATGATCGTTCTTCCACTCCATGACCGTCTCCAAGAACTTCGGTCGACCAAGATCATATCGTGTCTTCTTCTGGCGGCGCCAAAGCATTTTCTCTACGACGGATTGGGTAGAGATACCGGCATGATCGCAACCCGGGAGGTAAAGGGTCTGGTAGCCTTGCATACGATGCCATCGGATAAGAACGTCCTGGAGCGCAGTGGCGAGCGCGTGGCCACAGTGAAGTTTCCCGGTGACGTTGGGTGGGGGAATGGGTATTGTGAAATTACCCTTCTTCTTGGCAAGTTCGCTGCGATGCTCAACATTGTACTCGGGTCTGTAGAAGCCTTCTTTGTCCCACCAGTCGTTCCAAGCAGACTCTACGACCTTTGGGACATACGCCTTGGTGAAGGGACTACTGTCCAGTGGCTTAAGGATCTTCTTCCCGCCTTTCTTGGTCTCCTCAACGTATTCACCAAGCTGCTCCTCGTCGACCTTCTTTTTTCCTTTCTTCTCACCGCCCTTGTCGCCGCTTGCTACAGCTTGCGCTGCCTTTTTCGTCTTAAACTTGGCATCTTTTTCTGCTTTCTTCCGCTCCTTCTCGAGCTCCTTCTCGGTCTTTACCTTCCTGTCTATGCCCTTCCCACCACCATCGCGGCCGGGCGCATTTTGGCCTGTGGGATCGGCATTGATGGAGGCAAGGACGGAATTGGTGTCGGAGTCAACAGGAGGGGTTGCGGGGTTGATAGGTGCGGCTTTGTTGCTCTAGAGAAATCGAAATTTTAGATATGAAACCCAAGACAGATGAGATAGGAGCACTGGTAGTGATTGAACATACGATGACGCTATGTGATGCCGCATTCAGCGCCATCTTGCCTAAGTAAGGGCGGAATTGCTGCAGTGCTCGATGGTCTGGTGGTTGCCCGAGCAAACTTGCTTTCGGAGTCGCAGTCAACGCTCACAGCTGCATGCGGCAAAAGTAGTTGGAGGAGCTGTCGGAGTGCAACCGTTGCGCTCTGTGCTGCCAGGGGAAAGTTGAGAGTCGCGTGTGCGGTAGAGAGCGCCATGACTCTACGCTCCGTTGTGCTATGACTCAACACCAAATCCAACAGCTAAGATGTTGGTGCATGCACTTCGGGACCCCCTCGAGAGTGCTACCGGTGCGTGTGAAGCATTTCCAGGCTAGTATAGAGGAGCGCGTCCGTGTCCTGGTTATCGAGTGTACAGGTCGGCAGACCACTACTAAATTCGGTTGACTAGAGGTACCTTAAGCTTTGCGCCAAGACTACCTAACCCACCTAGTCAGCTACTATTTTGGCCACCTTAACGTACAGTAGTTATTCGATATAACGTATCAAAAATCCGGCCCCCCTACGTACGTGATAGCGAATAATTCGTAGTAGCGAATTGATACGTGATTGGTAGGGCTTCCTAATTAGGCTTAGTATCGCAGGTGCAGGAAGTAGCTGAGATTAGCTGATTACACTAAAGCAGCACTAGATATTTTAAGGCTAGTTTTATGCCTTACTAATACGTAAGAGGTAGGGCTGAGCTGCCAAAACAGGCCTAATTATATCAAAAACACCAGGATTTGTATTTAATATAGCGAAATTTGGGCTGAAAATAACAAAATTCTGAGTATCAAATAAATTCGTTATTCCCATACAAATTTGCTAAGAATCTGAAAATTTTTCGTTGTATCGCATATTTCGCTATATAGAATTACGTAATATCGAATAACTACTGTACCTACTTCACAAGCGAGCCGATCGTCTTAATAGCGGTCCATTGGTGTTTTGAACCCCGATTGTGACTACCGAAAGAGTGTATACTGTCTATGTACCGTTCTTTCTTTTTTAAACTCGAACGCTTGTGGTATTTTCTCAAACTAGATACCGTACACGTTCGATAGAACAACCCCCGATTGCGGCGCTTCTGTACTTAATTCTAAATCTGCTGACCTAATTCACGCTTGTACACTTTATGGTGGTCTTTGTTAGAGCAACAACCTAGATGGCATTCATGAATTAAAATATAGGTAAGTACAAAGATTTGGGGCCCTGTGGCTGTTTCGTGAGTGGCTGACTCAGGAAAAACGCGGTGTGGCGAGAAAAGGGGCAGACGAACGTAGGAACGGTTCTGCTCCTACCAAGCTAAAGCTGACTCTTTTCCGAGCGGTATAGGAAGTAATAAAGTGAGTACAATTGACCTCACAGATCATTAGTCTAATACATGGCGTGCGAAAATTGTATACAATACCCAGAGTCGGAGGTGAAAGTGGTTATTGTACTTGGAACAAGCGACAGCAGCCTAAATAACCTTTTCCTTGGCAAGCCACAATGGCGAGACTTTTCATCCATAAGCAGCTTCTAGCAATGAAGATGCGATCTTTATTTTCGATAGCTTGACAAAAGGTATCGTACATACGCGCCTTCGTCCTGACGAACAGGATAAGGTCATTCTACAGGCAATTTTCGACTCCTCCTGCACGTTCTTCACTCCGATCATGTCTCGCTTCCCCCTAGAAGGTCCCGAGATCGTCGCTTTCATGAAATCAGTTTCTCAATATCTGGGCAGGGAGTTCCCCAAACCCAAAGATGTCTTCGATTTCGGCGAAGACAAGCCCCATGTCTCCGATGAACTTCTTTCCCTCGCAATTCAGGGTAAAAAGACAGCTACTACGTCCTGGCCTGTCCCTTCGCCGCGACATTGGGACGTCGGCGACCTCTCAATCATCCTGAACGGCGCGGGAAAGCCTTCGGCATTGATGAGGACGACAGAATTGAAGACTTGCAAGTTCAGGGATGTGGATGAGGATTTTGGATTAGCAGAGGGTGAGGGGACATTTGAGCAATATCGGAAGAACCATTTTTATTGGTATGGAAGATATGGGGAAAGAAATGGTGAGGTGTTTGGGGAAGACAGTGTTGTGCTATGTGAGCGGTTTGAAATTCTGTATCCATCGAAACCAGGCGAGGAGCATACAGTAGATAACAAGGAATGAATATATATTGTTCCAAGAACTAATTATATGCGATTGCAGAGGCCAGCATCTCGCCCACAAACAGCTGTCGGCCTTCGCAATACATCGCATATCGTATTTTCTGAGGCGGTCACTCAAAGTTCGAAAGACTTTATAACATCTCCTTGTGCAGGAACAGCTTGTTTAATGACATCGGACTTAGAAGCGCCACACATTCCGCAAGTGGGATCCCGATTTCACGCTCCGACATACACAGGCAGTCGATCATATATCACATTGCATCATGTTTACCTTGTTCAACGCTTGCAGACTATCATCTTATATGTCCGTCGAAGTGTAAAGTGACAGCTTCACTCGTAATTACGAAACCAACGCTCGCTGGGACTATGGCACTCTCACAACTATTATTGAATTCTGTCTTTGGGTGTCCCATTGCAACTCGGACCTCTCCATCAGCACCGGTTGAAGGGTTGTACATGATTCATTTAGCTATGCTTGGGTCGACGACACTAAGACGGACCTACCCCCTTCGGTATTCGTACTCGGCATCCCGGAGACTCTTCTATCCCACTCATATAAACTTACAATTCTTTCTTGTCCCTGGCCCCACTCGAAAAATCAATCTTCCAACCCTTTCCAATTTCCACCCTTGGATCTCGTACCACCGCCCATGCTGCTTTTTTCCCACTCGCCTCATGGAATACACAATCCACCTTTCTCGTCCCAGCACTTGCCTTCGCTCCCTCTTCCGCCACATCCACCTCTTCCTTCCCCTTCCACTCTGCCGGCGCCCCTACTACAATCACCCGCTCCACTCTCACTCCCTGCATACTCATCGCGTACGCGTCGCTCTTCTTGCCCTTTTCGCCGATATCCTCCGATCGTAGGATTTGTGTGGCAGCATCATACGTAAACTTCCGATGGATAAAAGCCCCCTGCTCATAATCGAATGACTCGCCGTCGTCGAGGTACAGCGTTCCCTCCGCCCCTTGTGCATCGGTTCCCAGCACCACAACGAGCGTGAACGGGTCATACCGCATGAGCCCACTGCTCCTCCGTGGGCGATCCCGCCTCGGAAAGACATGCCCAGCGCGCATCAGCAGCGGGAGCTTCTCCAGCGGTGCATCCAGCGTATGCATCCCACGCCCCTTGACGAGCTCAAAGTCCCAGTAGTCATAATACGGCGTCTCATCCGCAAGATAGACGTCCACGCTCGTCGCGCCCTCCTCCAGCACCGGCGCAACCAACAACCCCGTACTCCCCAAATACATCTGCTTATCGAGCGCAAATCCCGCCGGATCACTCGGATGAACCCACCAATTCGGCCTCACAATCGGCCAGCCCTCGGTATGCGCCTCGCGAAACGCCGTATACCAGCTGGGCAGCAGCGCATACCTCAGCCTCAACGCCTTTGTGATAATCTCACGATACGGGCTCCCCGCTAGATACGGCTCGCGCCTCCTCGTATCAATATGCGCATGGGCGCGGAAGAACGGGTAGAAGGCGCCCGCCTGGTACCAGCGCACCAGGAGGTCCTTCTCCGGGTTGCCGAAGAAGCCGCCGACGTCGGCGCCCGCGAACGGAAAGCCCGAGACGCCGTTGTTGAGGACCATGGGGAGGGAGGCTTTGAGGTGCGACCACAGGGCCTGGTTGTCGCCCGTCCACATGGCGCCCATGCGCTGCGAGCCGGCGTAGAAGCTGCGCGTGAGGATGAAGGGACGCTGCGGCGCTTCGGATTTCGAGCGTTGCAGTGTCGCGGCGTAGGTGGCGTTGACGAAGGTGAGGCCGTTGATGTTGTGCAGGTCGCGGTGCTCCCAGTTGCCGTGGTGCATGTTGTCTTTCGGGGACGTGGTCTCGGGCCCGTTGAAGACGGATGGCTCGTTCATGTCGTTCCAGATGAAGAGGTTGCGCGCGGAGCCTTTGAAGCGGTCGTAGGTGAAGAGCGATTTCCACCATTCGATGGCGGCGGGGTTGAAACAGTCGACCCAGTAGGAGGAGCCGGGCCAGCACCAGCCGTCCCAGATGTTGCCGTCTTTGTTCTTGATGGCGAGATCTTTGGAGACGAGCTCGTCCTTGACCCAGTAGTTGGCCGTGTTCTTGATGTGTGGATCGATGATGGCGACGAGTTTGCGTTCATGTTCATCGAGTTGCTTCTGCATCCCAAGCGGATCAGGGAAGGTCATACCATCCCAAGTGAAATATTTCTTTTCCTCGGTGTACTCAATATCAAGCCAGATGACATCGTAGGGAATGCTATGCTTGTCGAACTTGCGGTCAACGTCTTTGACGTCTTCATCGGTGACGTAGTTCCAACGACATTGGTGATAGGCAATGGCAAACTGTTGTGGGAGCTGCGTATATCCTGTGAGCTCGCCGTAGGATTTGGAGATTGCTTGTGGTGTAGGTCCCAGAAAGACAAATACATCGAGAATACCAGCTTCAGAGAACCAGTGAGTTTGTGTGGTCGTCGTGCCCTTAATGCCAAGACTTAAAGGGTTCGCAGAGAGTTTGGATTTGACGATATCAATCCAAGTCTCCGCCGCATTAAGCCATAGAACACCGACAGTGGAACCAGCCCTATGAGCTTGCATGAATGGAATGGCTCCATATAGTGTCATGGGGCTGTCCATTTCATATTCGAAGACATCAGAGTTATATAGTCTGTAGGGATCGTCGTGATTGCCTTCACCACCTCGGGTCTGCAAAAGAGACAGTGGTCCAGTGTGTTCTGGTACGCCATAAACGTGTTCATATCCTGGAAAAGAGACGTCGAGTGCCACGCTCTCAGGACCCTTAGGCTTCGAGTCGGTGTTTCCGCCAAAAGTCTCTTCCCACCAGGTGCTCTCATCTTCGGCGGGGTCGACAATCTTTTGTTCCTCTTCAGCTTTATTTTCTTCCCCTTCTTTCGGTGGCTCCTTCTCAATCTTTGGTCGCCAGTGTTCAACATTTAGCAATCCACGCTCATTGAATTGAATGTGAGTCTCTCCATCACGTTTGAAGTCAATAACGAATGGTCTATGCCGAATGATAGCTTCATATCCACTTGCTGGACCGTACAGAACTTTTGTCGTCCCCTCTTCTGAGTCCTTGCTCACTGCTGCCCCCTTACTGAGTTGTTGTCCTCCCACTATAGCCCATTTCTCTGCCTCATTGTACCGTTCCTTACGGGCTTTGCTGCCATGACGTAACTCAATTTCTCCTTTCTGACGCTTTTCTTCGTCAATAGACACGCGAGCAAGACCGGACTCGAGAAAATTGATTGTTAGAGGTAGACGGAGATTTTCTCCGCTTTGAGGGAGATTTTTTAGGACAATCCCGGTCAGCTGGCCACCTTTGAAGGCAATTGACTGAGCGTCGAGAGTGTAGGGTGAAGTCCAGGATGAGGATTGGCTTATAGCAGTATCTGAATAGGCGCGATTGCGTTTACAGAACCCGGATTGATCGCAGGTTTTGAAATCTTGCTTTTTGACCGTTACTGCGGGATCTGATTAGCTTGTGAAGATCCGTACACCATAAGCGTCAATCATACAAGCCGGTGTAAAGAGAGTGTAAAGACAGCTCAGAAACAGGAAGACAGCTGTCCAATTGAAGGGACCATTGCTAGAACGCATGATTGTGCCATGCAATCACAGAAATGCAATTGCAAGCAGAAAGGTAAGAGCGGTATGAATGAGAGAGGATCTCCTCCTTCCAGTGTCGAGGAGAATTGGAGGAGACGTTTTGAGTTGGAGCTCGGCGAGTGTTGGTCGATGGTGTCGAAGTTGAAACAACAGATCAACCTTTCAGCCACAGCCAAGCGCCGAGTGTGGCTTGACCTTCTTGACCTTGACCTCTCCACCGCTCCGTTCTCGTGCCCCGCGGTTCAATTGGTTTTAGACTAAATCTAGCTGCAGCAGTTCTCGTCACCGACAATTCTGCCAGTTCTGCCAATTCTGCCACCTCTGCCCACCGACCAGCAATGTCCGAGGCCAACAATTCTTCTGACCAGCAACCATACGAACCTGCCATTTTTAGCAAGGTCAACGCCAAAACCAGAGGAATCCTCACACAGATTCACAACGCCCAGCAAAAAGAAAAGGAAGCAGAAATGGCCGCCACTGAGCAGACGTGAGCTACCTCTCGTTGCCCCACTACGCTCTTTTGGTGGTGGTCAAAACTAAATTTCGTCTCAACAGCTTCATTGCTGTGAAGCCAGATGGTGTTCAGGTTAGTCTACTCTTCTCAATTTTCCTCTTCGGGACTGCTATGAGCTTTTCTATCCTTTCCTCTAACATTGATCTCTATCATTGCATACTGACGTATCCAGCGCGGCCTCATTGGCCCTATCATCTCGCGTTTCGAAAACCGAGGGTATTTTTATGCTCAGCCCACAACATCCCAAAGCTCCCCTAAAAAGGCTCACGAATTTTCGCAGCTTCAAGCTTGTCGCTATCAAGCTCGTCACCCCGTCTAAAGAGCACCTCGAGAAGCACTATGAAGACCTCTCTGACAAGCCTTTCTTCAAGGGCCTAATTACCTGTACGGACCCATCCTACCATGCCTCTCCCTCCCTCCCTCCTCAAACTTTGGCATTTCTTTGTTCTCGATTGACTGATCATTCGGGCATGTTCAGACATGGGCAGCGGTCCAGTCGCCGCTATGGTCTGGGAAGGCCGTGATGCATGCAAGACTGGTCGCTCTATCCTCGGTGCAACCAACCCCCTCGCCTCCGCTCCTGGCACCATCCGTGGTGACTTCGCCATTGTACGTCAACCCTTCATCGCTTGAGCTCGGGATACACGGTACTGATGGCGTATCTTTAGGACGTCGGCCGAAATGTCTGCCACGGCTCCGACGGGGTCGAGAGTGCCAAGAAGGAAATCGCCCTCTGGTTCAAGCCAGAAGAGATCCAGACCTACAAGCTCGCTCAGCACGACTGGATCTACGAGAAGCCCTAGAGGCAGTGTTAATTGTCATCGATCATGAACACGAGCTGTGGGACACGGCGAAGGTGTCGAAAAAATGAAATACAGTGGAAGGCAAGGGTGTAGCGTATATCCGATGATTTTCGATAAATCAAAGAAGCATTTCAGATTTGAACTGGATATATAATAATGCCACTAGGCATATTCTTGCAGTAAGCTGCTCAACGCTATGCCTACAGTGAAGCCGCAAGTCCGCGACTGGGTTAGATGATACCACATACGAAGACTCAAACCCCGTCTCGATACACTGAACCATCTCGGAGCTCGTGCACCACAGTTCCGTTCTTCTCTCTCTCATTTCCTTTTTTTCGTCCATGCTTCGACTCGCCAGCCTCTCCATCTCCCCCTTCCTCACTCCCCTCTTCACCCCCCTCCTGGTCCGCCTCATCCAATACCTCCTGAACCCACCATTCCCTCAACGCCCGCACAACCTCCCTTTCCTCCTCACCAAACTCCACCGGCGGCCCCTTCATCTCCTCCCTCCCCAACACATCCCAGCCTTCCTCTTCCCAAACCACAAACCCATTCTCCGTCCTCCTCCTCGCCCAAACCGTCCCCTCACCCCCATCCTCCCCCTCTCCCTGTCTCCCCTCCGCCTTCCTTGCACTCACTCTCTTCCCGCTCCCGCCCCCACTCCCACTCCCACTCCCACTACCACTCCCTCTCCCCAAACCCATCCTCCACACCACCCACCCACTCCCCTCCCCACTCACAAGCTCGACGCCGCCCTTCCGGCCCTTAACCTCAAACCCCCTCAACAGCACCGCCTCGCCCCTCCCCACCGCCGGCAACGCGCTCTTATACGGCCGAAATACCCTCGCCCGCACGCTCTCACCCCGCGGACGTAGCAAGTGGTCGCAGACGCTGAACTCCGTGAACCAGTCGCGCGGGCCGGATTTGGCGCGCTGTGGTGGGGAAGACGCGGAGGCGGCGAGGGCGAGGATGGAGTAGGTTGGTGGGGAAGCTGGGTTCGAGGAGGAGGGGTTGAGGAGCGTGGGGAGGGTGGAGAGGGGCGTGTAGTAGGCGTGGGGGGTGCGGATGCCGAGGGTGGGGTCTTGGGAGAGGAGAGACGAGGTTGGGGGGCGGGAGTTTTTGGGTTCGGGTTTGGGTTTAGGTTTGCTTTGTCGTGTAGCAGCAGCGGCGGCGGAAGCGCGGTCCGGAGCTGATTTGCCAGTGGTGGTGGAGGTTGTGCGCGAAGACCTGGGAGGGGTGTCGTGGGTGTGGGAGGCAGAGGGCGAGGTTGCGGTGTTTGAAGTCCCGGTTTCTTCGCTGTCAGGAACGATGACTTCGCCCCTTTCAGAGATGATGGCGCCTCGGGGGAGGTGAGCGGGTGTGGCAGCGGTGGTGCGCCCTTGGGCTTTGCTAGAGCGACGAGGGCCAAACCACGGAGTCAGGACTTCTGGTACCTCGCTGACTCGGGGCACCTGGCGCTGGCGGACGCGTTCTGAACGGCGGGTAGGTGTTTTGTCTGTGGCTGATGTCGCAAGTGAGGGCGTTGGTGAGGAAGAAGTGGGGAGCGGGCCATCACGCATTGTTTGCGCGGGACTTGATGAGAGGCGTTCGGAGCGACGCGTTGGTGTCTTCTTTGTGGATGGTGGAGATATCGATGATGTTATTTGCCTTTCAGGTGTACGTGGTCGTGGTGTCATGGACGATGAGATCCGAGCAGAGCGCCGTAGTGACGTTTGTGTTCTTTGAGACGAGGGCGAAGAGGGACGCTCACTTTCCTGGGAGGGTTGCGTCGTAGCTTCCGGAGTTGATGAAAGCCGAGTAGATCTGCGAGTGGTCGCTTTTTGCTTGACCGCTGGTGGAGCAAAAGACTGTGAAGAAATACCGGAGGAAACGTCTTGGCTGGGCTGCGTTAATCGTGGGGTAGGTGGCAGAACTGCTGTGCTCGCTTGGTCTAAAGAACCATTTTCCTGTATTGGCTGCAAATCGGAAACACTGCGTTGGCTTTTATCAGGTGTCATGGGGTGACCTAGTAGATTCTGCAGGTTGTTCACCTGAGTCTCACCAATAATCTCAACTCCGGGGTGAGACGAGCTCGGTTGATGAGTCGGTGCATCATTGATCACTTCTCTCATATTTTCTTCAGGCAAACCGTCATTTTCATCTGGTCCAGTCCCGCTATCAGCGCTGATACCCAAGAACTCTTGCTCCTTTAGCGGCTGACCAAATGATGGCTGACCTTGACCCGAAGCCTTTGCAGCCTCTTCATTCACCTCTTCAGCATCGCTACTCACTCCGAGATCAATGATGGTAGACTGCGGTATAGCCAACGGTGTGGCAGTTTCCTCGTCATCCAGGTTCTCTTGGCTGCTCTCAAATTCGCCAACCAGCTGGTCATTGGCATGTTGAGAAATCGGTAGTGGAGCACTTTCTTCGTCGGCCAGGATGTTCTCCGATGCAAGCGGAGAAGAAGATCCAGCATGTCTATACGATACTTGTTCTTCACCTGATTCATCTTCAAATACGTACGTGGTCTGCCTTGGAGATGATGTGTCGATACCGTCAGATCTACGTGTATCCGTTTCGTCTTCCAGATCCATTTCGTCAATTTCCTTCCTTTCCACAAATGCTATGGTGCCATTATCACCTCGAGGAACGGGGTCGGACAAAATGCTGCCGTCAAGACCAAAGGGAAAATTCATCTTTGTGCGCTGAGCCACGGGGTCAAACTGCTGGCTATCAAGCGATGGATACGCCACTGAATCTGTGATCTGCGGCTCATCCTGTGACGGGGTTCCTGCTTCTTGACGCGAGTACTGCTTGGCTTCTGCGATCTCTGAACTAGACGTGGCTTCTTCGCTTGGACCTGATCCTGGAGATTCCAGCTCCCTTCCTGGACTGACCTCCTCATTGCTGTCATCTTCATAGGTAGGGAAGCTTTGCTCTTCTGGGAGGGGTGAAGACTCAAGATCTTCTTCCGATTCCTCCAGTGGTTCGACTAGTTCATCAGAATCTTCGTCCCCTTCCTCCTCTAACTTGACCTGTTCAACTTCTACAAGTCCTCCGTTTTGATTGGACTCTTCGTCCTCGTTAAAATCCACGACGTCCTCCTCACCCATATCGATGTCTTCATTTTCGAGTTCATTATCACTTAATTCCTCTTCCGAGAGAATTTCAATGACGTCGCTTGGTGTATCACCTCTGTACTGCAGCTGCAACTTATTTGGCGAAGAGCCAGGAATAGGCGTTGGGGTCAGCGGTCCAGTCTGTTCATCCTCCCTTTCTTCCTCTCCCTGAATGATACTTCCCAACTTTGAGTGGCGCTCGGCAGACGGTGAAACCCGAAAATCCGCCTCGTCTACTTGGACAGGAGTATCATCTAGGTTGCTGAGCTTAAATAATGGAGAGAGCCGGCTCCCATCCGATGGCTCTTCGGCAACTGCGCTCGACTGTTCCAAGACATCAGGCTGCATTGCCACGTCCATTGCAGGGACTTTTTCATGCTCTGTTTCGGAGGATGTGGCGGGTACTTCATTTTGCGGCTGAAAATGAATTGGCTCGCCAGGCTTCCACGTGTAGTCCTTATCTGGCTGAAGGGAAATTTGGGAAGCTTGATCGGAAGATGACCCTGCCGGACGCTGTGATGCCTCGAGACTAGACCATTGCTCATTCGCCAGCTGCAAATTTTCCAAAAATTTATTCGGCTCGTTCTGGCCCTCAGCAGGAAATGGTGACGGGAGCGGAAGATTCCAAGATGAAACTGGGTTCAATTCTGGCGTCTTTGGCCTTGCAAAATCTGGTGGCCCTTTCGTCAGAGGACTGGGCAAAAATTCTTGAGAGCTTGAAGCTAGCGGGAAGGGGAACTGAGATTGATCCTGAGTGGGGAAAGGCGATGGCAAAGGAAGCGCTGACGAAGGCACGGCTGTAAGTTTCGGAGTTTGCGGTTTTGCTAATTCACCTGACAGAGGTCCGGGAGACAGGATCTGAGGTTTTGTTTCTAATGCATTAGGTAGTAAAGGCGGAGGCATCGATCCGACCGTCTCGTTCGTCTGCGATTGGAAGACCGATTCAGAAGGCTTGGGGAAAGCATCAAAGGCTGCATTAGCCTGTTGGAGAGCTGTCTGTATGGATATGATTGGGCGTTCTTGAGCGATAGGAACAGGCTCTGCAGTGGCACAAGGCGAAGCTTCGTTGTCAGATCTTCTGGGACCGAAAGCGAAATCATGGACATCGGTGTTCCTCATTACGGGTCCTGGGGAAACATCCGCGCTCGCAGGTCTTGACTCTGATAGAGGGCTTTCGAACACTGCCACTTGACTCTGCGTTCCTTCCGGTGAATCTTCATCCTCATCCCCATCCTCATCCTCAATCTCCATATCCTCCCACGGCAAATCCTTCCCAGGCGACAATGGGTTGTCCGCGAGCTTCCATTGTGTGATTTCGTGCCATTGTTTCCGCCTTTTACTAGCTCTGCCTTCTAGAAAACCATCTTGCTCAGTAAAAGGATCGTAAGGCGAATCAATCAGGGTACCGGAAGAAACGCGCGCGCGTCTTAAAAATGCAGGCGAAGCCCATGCAGCTGGTGTCACCGAAAAGCCATTTTTTCTAGCTGGTGTTTTCGCATCGGTATCTCGAACATCTCCATTCACGTATCCATTCTCATATGGCTTCGACAATTCATGTTGAGGGGTTGGCGTTGGATCGTCCACATTTATGTCCGCCAGTTGCTTCTCTTCCCTTCGCGCGTATAACACCAGCCGTTGTCCATATCTTAATTCCCAATCCACACTCTTTCCAGGCGTATTGACGTGATCTCCTGCTTCTTGAACCCATTGGACACCTTCCAGACCCACTATAACCACATCTCCAATTCCAATGCCCGAGCGGGCAACCGCCTTTGCGCTGGATCCATGGAAATGTACACGAACTTGACCCTTGTTACGGCGCAGTCGAAAATCCTGCTCTGCGATAAGCAGCGATAGCTGTCCAGTCGATGACGAATAGGGCCAGACGAGGGTAACGACACCTTTAAAGCTCTTCGCGTCCACAGAAGGTAATGAAGGCGCAAGTGAAGCTATTGGGAGAGCTTCCATGATTGGCTACCCAAATAATTGGGCGGATTGATTGCTGAAACTTCCTCGCGCCATGAGCCACGGCGAGGAGCCAGCCAAATGTCAGAAACGGATTTGGTTGCGTTCGGCAAATTATGCTTACATTGTTCGCAGGCACGACAATGAACTTTGTAAGGCGCGAGATCGGAGCTTCCGCCGGACTGCCGATGCGGTCATCACGCCCGGCTCTTGCAGCTGACTACCCCAATCCCTGTATACCAGATTCCCGTCATTTGACATGAGAAGATAGGTCCTCAACCTTACGCACCTGCAGATTTTGTAGTCGCTGAAAGTATTATAAACAACTAAAGACATTGAGTCAGAGGTTCGAAAGTGCTTCAATTTCTATACATGACTGCTAGATTGATATGGATAACGAAACCATCCACATGCTTCCAAAACAATTCACTCCAGACTCCACGCCAGGTAATTGAGACCATCCAGATATCTTGCCGCCGAACAATTAAAATGCAGAAAACAAAATCACTCTCGCGAGTAATTGACGAGTTTGTCAGAGGAGACTAGTGAGGTTTAAATGCCTTCGTACTGCTAAGGCGCACCTTAGGAACGACTGGTAGGTGGGAGGGGTGCGTATGCAGGATTGACATTGTTGTAGTTGTTCAATTGATGCTCCTCATCATACTTTGGTCCTGAAGGCCATGGTGCATTACTTCCTGTACGACCTTGCACCTGGTCGCGGGCGATCGTAGGAGTGATTAGTCCAGCCGCGAGGTAGAGGAGGACCACGATGAACTCCTCGAGGGTTTCCATAAAGGATTCTGCCCAGATGTTTGGATCAAGCATGCTAAAGACTGTCGACTGGTTATTCTCGAAGATAACGATAGTGGAATAGACCAGTCGGACGAAAAGGAAGGGAAGGGATGCGATGCCGAAGTAGACAAGACGTCGTTCTCCTGGAATGGCGTTTCGAATGAATGTGAATGTGACCAATGCTGCTGCAGCGGTGACGAAAAAGGTAATGAGGAAGACGATAATGCCAGCTTTTTCCATATCCAATCCTGTTTTCTTATCGTCTTGACTATTCGAGGGAGTGTTTGCTTTAGATCCGCCATAGGCAACAAGCACAACTGCAACAATGTTTACTATTTCGAGGATCCGAAAGAGGATGGGTGGCAAGCGCCTGTTTTGCATGCCTTCATTCACTCTCTTGAGCATGAATACAAGCGCATTGAGTAACGGGGAGAGACCGACGCTGGCGAGGATGATGCCGGTCGTAACCAATGTCGTAGATGGATCGGAAGCATTTTCGGTATAGATTGTGATGGCGCTACCAGCAATCCGAAG
This sequence comes from Viridothelium virens, assembly GCA_010094025.1. NCBI lineage: Eukaryota > Fungi > Ascomycota > Dothideomycetes > Trypetheliales > Trypetheliaceae > Viridothelium > Viridothelium virens. Next base: position 152,661 of record ML991834.1, on the reverse strand, counting down.
TATAGAAAGGACGATGATGTAGACCCATGCCAATGAGCGCCCGAATCCATGCTTGAAGCAATCATAGAGGGCCAAGAGGCCAGCCGGTATGTAGAAGACGATCTCGGCGATAGCGAGCTTTCCCTGATCTGTGAGAGTCATCCCAAAGGAAAATTAATGAGTAGATACGACTGGTGTGTAGAGGAGAAAGCAGGAAGGATTTTCTTGTGATCGATTCCGAACAATGAAGACAGTTGCTGACTTGAAAGTCTTACTCTTGGCTAGCCGGCGCCTCAGATATATATTCTATTTCACTACATAGCTAAGCATTTAGAAGCGTACATTGCTGCACTTCTGCGGAAGCACAGCCTTCTGACGTTCCTCAATTGATGCGGTGGCATTGAGAAAAAAGTTGGATACGAAGGCACTTCTCTTTGAAACTCGCGCGACTAACCCAAAAGGCGCCATGAGCGTAGCGATATTTCGTGCACTTAACTCTAAGAGGCAAAATTGGCGAGTGCTAAAGCGGCAGAGAAGAGCGAAGTAGATGAAAGTCGTCGGGAGTAAGAGCCTCAGGCATAGCCACTTCTGAAACTACAAACCTCGCGACGCTAGCCCCTTACGGAAGTCCGTGACGTTCGTAATGAAGGATAGTAGCAAAACTTATAGCATAAGGTCAATTGGAAGAGTTCCAGAGGCTCTTCTACCTCTGAGACATTCAATGACCGTTTCCTCGAGATATGGAACATTTGAGCAACGACCAAGGTGAACTCTGAAGACCCTCGGGGAGGTGAAATGAGCTGCACTACTACTTACTCAATCTGCAGTCCGTCGAGAAAATAACTTGTTGGAGATCCGCTATTCTTCGGTTGAATCCGGGATCAGATACAGTCTTATCTCGATTACTTCTCGATGATTCTCATATATAGGAACCTCATTTAACGTGGTGTTGTGGTGGTGGTAGAGTCCTCCATATTTTCAGCTCGCGAGGCTAATGAAGATCTACTCGCGTGGTCACAGAGATGCCCCTAATACCGCCACAACCGAATTGTTGGAGGAAGCAGCACTTGAGGATCATCGTGGAAGGTTTAGCGGTGCCACGGATGGCTATCACCTTATTCTTCCTAGTGTGTATAGCCACTCTCATCCGCGCTCTGTGCACCTAGCTTCATATGGTGATATGATCTGTGGCTCTGCTTGTGTTAGGGTACCTTTATCTCTCGAGCAAAACTCCCATTTGACTCGCTCAAAAATGTTGAGATAATATTCTTCGTACGCGAATGCGTCTGAAGTTAAGTCCTGTAGTATTTCGAACCGGTGTTTGACCTTGACCCGTCGCCGCTTCATGAGCACAAGATTGAGTGGTTAGAGCGTTGCCGCTTGACGTTGGTGGTTGGGCAAGATTAGTGCCGACTTTACCGCAAACGGCAGACCTTGCGAAGCGTAGCGAAGCGATATCTTGGTGGCTGAGCACTAAAGGTACTCCGTAACCACTATGAGCTCTTAGTAATGAGCCTGCTTCTCACAGCCCATCCCCTAACAACTCGTCCTGCAAGTAATGACGCCAGGTGAGCTGAAAACAAGATCAAACTAAGGCTGTGAATAGCAAAAGCTTCTGTGTAGTCAGTTTGAGGCCTCTCTATAGGGGCAGATCCATCCGGCTCGTCGCGGTGTCGGCTCGAAATGATGTCTGTCCGAACGAATCAATCTGCTTTTGAGTCTTCCTCTCCTATAGTCGGTTCTATCGCCTCAAATTCAGCCTCAGATCGAAAAGTCTTTCTAATCACTGCTCGAATACTGTTATAATAGTGCCTGTCAGCCTTGTAGTCGTTTTCTCAGTCTCTCCTTGATTTACCTCGTATAGTCTTACATTTCTCTATTGTCCAATCGTTCGCGCAACGGCACATCACAAGGCGAGACTTACCGTGCCGCAACTCCTTCCACTCTGGTCACCTCCGACCCAGCCTTCAGAGCCTATCATGGTCTACACTGGGAAACCAAGTAGGGCTTGTAATACTTGTCGGAACCGGAGGATCAAGGTAGTCTAGCCAACCAGATGCCTCGTCAGTTCGGTGCATTTTACCGCATAAGACACGACTTGCTGATGTACCTCCCTAGTGTGACGAAGCGAGGCCCTTTTGCGGACAGTGTAAGAAGAGCGCCAGGGTGTGTCCAGGTTACCGGGACGAATTTGATTTGATCTTTCGCAACGAGACCTCTGCGACCAAGCGTAGGGCGCAGAAAGGTGCATCTCGTGAAAGGGAGACAGCAACCAATGCAGTGTAAGGCTCCTTTGAGATTGGCATAGCACACAAGAACAGCTATTAATCTCCCGTTGTCCCCTTTCGTCCTTCTATTAGCTCTCAGTGCTCCCTGGAATAAGCCAGCTAACAGTAAGCTTAAGTCCGCAAAAGACCGCCAGATTGTCGGACGATTTCCAGAGCCTAGAACCGATTATAAATTCCTTACATAACGACTGGCATACAGACGCCTATAATGCCTTCATTGGGAGCGGCCAGGTGCTTCTCGCACCAGGTCTTGGAATATCTGATGAAATCCAAGCAACTGCATTCTTTTTCCGAAATTTCGTCCTCTTACCTCGGCAGACCGATGCCACCCGGGGTTTTCTAGCCACCTTGCTACCTTTCTACAATCGGCTCGGCTCTGACACTTCACTGCACAAAGCTATCACTGCGGTCGCTCTATGCGCCTTTGCTAATTTCCCTGAAAAGGCCTACCTCAAGGATAGAGCTGTCGCTGAATATGGCAGGGCGATCCGAAAAGTCAACGATACGATCGTCAGTCCTACTATCGCCAGGTCTGACGAGATGTTGTTGACAATCCTACTCCTTGGGCTCTATGAGGTATGACCATCTTATAGCATCCTTAATCACTACATTGTTGTCCATTCCTTGAACTCCCTCTGATAGGAGACTCTCGTGTTAAGGGGTTTCTTTGCATAAGGACTTTATTCCTCTTGAACAAGCAGAGTATATCCTGACTGATTGGTACTCCAGACCATTTCCTCCAAACTACGATCCTCAGGAGCATGGTCGGCTCACATCAATGGAGCGGTGACTTTGGCCAAGTTAAGGGGAACTGAGCAGTTCAATAACCCAGTGTCATTGAATCTGTTTCGCGCTGTTAGAGCTCATATGGTATGTCTGTCAAATTCAACCCTGGTTCAACCTGTCACCCGATTGTACAAATGCCAAAAGTTCAATTCTCTTCATATGGCTTCACATTCTGGGGTTTTCTTCGCATCAACAAAGACGAACAATTGACTAAAACTTGTTGCAGTTAGTCAATGCTATACAGAATTCTTTACCAATAACAGAGTTTCCAGCGGAGCATGGCTGGTTGAGCGACTGTGAACATGAATCTACGACTGCGCAACGCCTCATGTTTGTCACGATTCAACTACCTGCTGTTCGACAAAGAGCGAAGCAGGTCTTTGCCGATCCGCGCCTCATGGATCAACGTGACGTCCTTTCCCAACTATCGACATCAGCTGCCGACCTTGACGACGCTTTCGCACGCTGGTACGATTCGCTACCACCAAGATGGAGTCATCAGACTGTTGCCACTCTCGAAGGAATGCCAGATGATCTTGAGGAAGCGGAAGCCTGGCCAGGCCCTATGAACGTCTACGAAGACCTTATCGTCTCCAACGTCATCAACAACCACCGTATGGGGCGAATTTTCTGTCAGGCTGTCGTCATCGCTTGCCAGGCACGACTAGGACAGAGCCGGGAAGCAGTCGAGCAGAGCGAAAAGTATCAAAAAGCCGTGAAAACGGCCCGGGATCTGGTTAATGCTGTTTGCGCCACTGTCCCGTTCCACCTTGGCTACGATATCAAAGACCGAGCAAGGAAGATGGCCCAATCCAAGACAGGTACGCCACTACTTAAACATCGCCCTTCCCTTGCTCTCTTTCCTCAGCACGCGACTAACCCACATGATCCAGCCGCCGAAGCCGTCGGGGGCTACTTCCTCCTCTGGCCCCTCTTCGTCTGCACTCGCGTTGAATGCATCCCGGCCGACCAGAAACGTTGGGTCCGCGGCCGTCTGAGATACATCTCTCGCACCTACGGCATCGACGGTCTCGAGTACCTCAAGCACGTCCCGGAGAACTACCTCTCGCGCGGCATCCGCATGGTCAACGATCCGACGCCCGACGACTACCCACACCAGTCGCCGGAGGCGGGCGAGATGATGACGATGCCGATGCCGATGATGGAGTCGAAATTCGCGAGGTCAGTCGTCTCCTCCCCCTCTGTTCCATCATCGCAGCAGCAGCAATGTCCCAGGACGAAGGCCCAGGCGCCGCTGTTGCCGTTGTCGTCGTCGTCGTCGGTCCTGCCGCAGTTGACTCCCCCTGGACAGGGTTTGGTTAACTGTTTAGCGTTTGAGCAGATCCACCACGGAGTTTTTCACACCGTCGATTCAGTCGGATAGCGGGGCGCCGATGATGATTCCCGCGCCGATGATGGGGGCGGAGTTATTCCAGTTGCAGCTTGTGGGCTCGGGCGTAAATACTTGTTTCTGAGGGAATCCATGAGAAAGCGTTGGTGTTGGATCAGAGCGTATGCTGCGTTGATCAGTTTAGCAATTTTCTGTGCTGCTTTAATGTGCATAGAGCAAGGTTGGTGGCATATATCCTCATTTAGAAATGTATGTGGTTGCCGGGGGTACAATGTATGTACTTGGTGATACTAGAGACACGTTTATCGTAGGGGCAGAGCGCGCCTTACTATAAATTGGTACCTTTACTGAGTAGCGAGAAAGTTCAGCGCATTGAGTTTAAGAAAACCTTCGTATATTTCGGAATGGCGAAGCTAGAAAAGATACCAGGAAGGCTCCCAGAGGCAAATTGGAGGTTGGAAGCCTTTCCTTGTGCCATAATTTAATAACATTTCTACAGTGACATGTCGGTCGTAACAGGGTATCATATACTCATATACATTTGTATAGACTTGAAACCAAATGCAGCTGTTTTCCAGAAAGGCCTTATGCGATTTCCCTCATAGCCTTCTTAGCTTCTACAACAGCGGCTTTCGCTTTATTAATCTCTTCAACCGGTGCAGGATCTCCAGACTCCTTTCCGCTCTCCTGCTGCATATAAGTTACACATTCTGTTAAGATTTACTCGTAAAACTTACAAGCTGCTGCTCAAGCTTTGCGACTGCTTCATCAATGCGCTTACGGAGTGAGGGAAACACTGCCTTGGTCTCTTCCAGTGCTCGCCGCTAAAATGCATAATCAGTCCTATGGGCAAGTCTGAAGTATTCACAGTAGACTCTACCTCTTGCTTTAGTTGATACTCCGCATTTTCATCATCAGTATTTTGCTCGGCTTTTTCTATCCGCTTCTTCTGCTGCTCGAGCTCCTTATGATAACTGGCCTCTTCGTGAACCAGCCTCTGCACAGCTGACGTTGCAATTGAGAGCTGCGAAGGGGGTGCCATGATTGTGCGATGATACCAATTGCAGGACTCTGCACATGAAGATTTGTTTGGGTGCGTCATTGGCGGGGCAATTTCTCGCTTTAGCGTCGAGATCGCGCTAGAGCGCGCCAGAAAACACGCGTCACGCGTCGCGCGTTAAGTGGTTTTTGTGATTCGCATCCCCGAGCCCACCACTCTTTCTTCATCTAATACCTCAAATCGCACCACCTTTCCAACATCCATTGAGGCAGTTGCCATGTCGTCTCCCACTTCGCGGCGCACGTTGCGTAATTCCGAATCTGCGACTCCTACGCGAAATCCTCGGTCTTCGCAACCCCCAGCAAGCAGTCCCATGGATCTGGGCCCCGACGAACAATTGCGTTCAGAGGCTTCGCAGGCTTCAGAGCGACAGCAGAGCGCGAATGGAACTCCTTCAGGACCACGGCAATCCGGCGTAGCATCTTCATCACCTCTGTTTTTCCGCTCATCTCCAGCAAACGGTTCTGTGGCTGGTCCAGGTAACGCGGTAAATATCAGTTCTCCGTTGGCACGAGATAGAGATGGTACAGACGGTGACAGGACACCACGACCTTCTGGTCTCACAGTTGGAGGTGAATCTTCGCACACGATATAGGCGCTTTAAAGAAGCTGATCACCTCCAGATTCTTCACCAATCCGTTATGCCTCCAGCTCCAGCGCTGCAAATGGCCACCTCACCAACAATATTCGAAGCAGCAGTAGTGGTTTATTCGTACGCTCATCACTCGGTGAAGGTACAGCAGCTCGAAGCAGAAGACACGATATCAACTCCGACATACTTGAATCGGGCTCGACAGGACGGCGCCGGCGTCTCTTTGTTGATGAAAATGGTGTTCCGGCTGGCAACGATGCATCAGACGCAGCAACGTTCTCAAACTTGGATCCAGTCACCTCCGATGCGGATGCCATGGGAGGAAATTCAAGCCGTGTCATTTGGGGAACCAATGTATCAATTGCAGATTCTATGTCTGCCACGAAAGATTTTCTTCTCAACTACCAAAAGAAGTACCGGATGATCAAGGATGGCGAACTTCCGGACAATTCCATCATTGCATCGGACCATCCTGGCAATGAGAAGGAATACATCGAGGTCATGAAGCGAATGCTCGAAACTGGACAGACTGCGCTGAACCTCGATGTAAGAAATCTGAAAGCTTATCCTCCGACGAGAAAGCTGTGGCATCAGCTCCAGGCTTTTCCAAATGAAATTATTCCTTTAATGGATGTTGCCGTAAAGGATGTAATGGAAGAGCTCGCCAATAAGCGTATGAACGAGCTTCGAGTGCAGCAGTCACAGCAACAAGCTCAATTTAGAGCTCCACCTCGAGCGCGCGATTCTAGCTCTATTCCCCCTCTTCCCAGCTCCGATATTGATAATCAGGATGCTCGGATGGGTGGTGCAGTTCAGCCGCCACAGGAAATTCCGGACTTAGTCCACGATGTTGATAGCAGAATCTATCGCGTCCGTCCATTCGGATTGGATAATGTTATTAACCTACGAGAACTCAATCCTGGAGATATGGATAAACTCGTCAGTATCAAAGGACTGGTTATTCGGACGACACCGATCATACCCGATATGAAAGATGCCTTCTTCCGCTGCTCTGTTTGCAATCATAGTATGAAAGTCGACATTGACAGGGGGAAAATCGCCGAACCAACACAGTGTCCTCGAGAGCTTTGCAAATCTCAGAACTCGATGCAAATTGTTCATAATAGATCCGGCTTTTCTGACAAGCAAGTCATCAAACTTCAGGAGACACCTGACAATGTTCCAGATGGACAAACTCCTCACTCAGTATCGCTTTGCGCGTATGATGAGTTAGTCGATATCTGCAAAGCTGGTGACCGAGTCGAGATCACGGGGATTTTCAAATGCAATCAGGTCCGAATAAACCCTCGCCAACGGACCGTAAAGAACATCTTCAAGACTTATGTCGATGCTCTACACATCCAGAAAGTTGACAAAAAGAGGCTTGGAATTGACGTTTCCACTCTTCAAGATGAGCTCGATCACAATGTCGAGGGGTCCGCTGAAGAGGTTCGGAGAGTCAGCGAGGAAGAGGAAGCCAAGATCAAAGAAGTTGGTGCTCGATCTGATGTTTACGACCTTCTATCTCGATCATTAGCACCTAGTATCTACGAGATGGATGATATGAAGAAAGGCATTCTACTGCAGCTGTTCGGAGGTACAAATAAGACTTTTGAGAAGGGTGGCAGCCCCAAGTACAGAGGCGATATCAATGTTCTCCTTTGCGGCGATCCATCGACAGCGAAATCCCAACTTCTATCTTACGTCCACAAAATTGCGCCCCGAGGCGTATATACAAGTGGTAAAGGATCGTCTGCTGTTGGTCTGACAGCATACGTAACTCGAGATCCTGAGACCCGTCAACTCGTCCTCGAGTCTGGTGCTCTCGTACTCTCAGATGGAGGCGTCTGCTGCATCGACGAGTTTGACAAGATGTCGGAATCAACGCGTTCAGTACTGCATGAAGTTATGGAGCAACAAACGGTCTCTATCGCCAAGGCCGGAATTATCACAACTCTCAATGCTCGAACAAGCATTCTCGCTTCAGCAAATCCAATCGGAAGCAAATACAACCCCAACCTCCCTGTGCCTCAAAACATAGATCTCCCGCCAACACTTCTCTCTCGTTTCGATCTCGTATATCTCGTCCTCGACCAGATCAATGAATCCGCTGACAGACGTCTGGCTCGACACTTACTCGGCATGTACCTCGAAGACACCCCCGAGAACGCCAGCAGCCATGAAATCCTCGTAAGTCCCCTACCCACAACCTCACCTTCCTCTCCCCATCTAACCACTCCCCCAGCCAATCGAATTCCTCACCTCCTACATCTCCTACGCCCGCACCCACATCCACCCAGCCCTCACCCCCGCCGCCTCCCAAACCCTCGTCGACCAATACGTCGCCATGCGCGCCCTCGGCGCCGACCTCCGCGCCGCAGAGCGCCGCATCACGGCCACCACGCGCCAGCTCGAATCCATGATCCGGCTGTCTGAAGCGCACGCCAAGATGCGGCTCTCGCCTGTCGTCGAGGCGTCGGATGTGCAAGAGGCGAGCCGTCTGATTCGCAGCGCGATCAAGGCGGCGGCAACGGATGCGCGGACGGGGCTCATCGATATGGGTTTATTGACTGAGGGGGGGAGTGCGGGGGAGAGGAAGCGGAAGGAGGATTTGAGGAGGGCGGTGTTGGAGACGGTGGATGAGGGGTGTAGGATGGGAGGGAGTATGAGGGTTAGTGAGATTTTGAGAAAGGTGGGAGAGGGGAGCGGGGAGGCGGTGGAGAGTGCGGAGGTGAATGAGGCGTTGAGGGCGTTGGAGATGGAGGGGAGGGTGCAAGTTAGTGGTGAGGGGGCGAGGAGGAGTGTAAGAAGGGTTACGGGGGTGGCGTAAAGTAGGAATCGATGACGCTGGAGTGCCACTCCCGAGGAATGTGCTGAATATGCTATGGACTTGTCATCGTTCGGCGTTGTGGTATTGGGAGGGAGGTCTGATGTCCTTATTTTCAGCAGGTTAATCTGAAGTTTGTACGATTGATTGATAGATATTACCAGAGACCCTTCCCTGGAGATACAGCAAATATATCTCTAGGCTATCGCAGCTCTGGTGGAGTGAAAACAGCACTATGCCTCAATCAAATAAGCGTTGATTGTAGAGACGTCTTCGCAATGTTGATTCCTATTTTTTTCATGCTCGGATTTCCCACAACCTTATACGCCCTTGGTCGTTCGCGACAGACAAATACAGATTTTCTTCTCCATCTTCCTGAGTCTTCACCTCCCCAAATGCCACAGCCGAGATTCTTCCAAGCTTTGTCCCCGCCGTCGGCCAATTCCGATAGACGGTGCAGCTCGGCAGATGTACCAACCGTAACGCGTCGGCCTTCACGTGGCTCCCCATCGCCAGCAACTGTCCGTCAGGGTTAAAGGTCAAAAACTTGATCGCAGTCGTAAGCTGATCAAGCATCTTTGTCGGTTTCGGCCGTCGGGGCATAGGCTGGACATGCTCTTCCTCCTCACCATTCCCATCCCTCATTTCCAATTCCCCCCCATTTTCTATCTTCGACTTTCCACCCTTCCAAGCCCTCCTATCATACACATTCACAATCCCACTCGCACTCCCCACCGCAACCCACCTATCCCCGCCCAACTCCCCATCCCCCTTCCTATCCAACCCCCCCAGCGCCACGACCGCAACCCCCACCGCACCCTCATCCTCCCATCTCCCAACCACCCTCCCATCCTCCACATCCCACTCCGTCACCTCCCCATTCCTACCAAGCACACACACTCCACTCCCGTCTCTCCACCACCCAAAATCCGCCACCCCACCACGGCTCTCAACGCGACACTGCCCGACCCACTGCAAACTCCTCGCATCCAAAAAATTCACCACCCCCCCGCCCTTCCTACCCGAACCCAACAGCGCCACAAACCGCCCACACGGACTCGGCTTCAGCACCTCCATACTCCGCTGCTCGTGCGCATGCCCATACACGCGCGTCACCTGCTCGAGCGTGCCAGCCGCAAGGTCCCAGACATGGAAGTAGCGCCGGCGGGCAGCGAGAAAGATGCGTGGAGGACGCGAGGGCGAAGCGTCCCATGCGATGGTGCGTAGCGGTGTGGAGCGCAGGTGGAGGGAGGTGAGCAGAGGGTTCGGGATGGGTTGCGCGGAGGGCGCGACGTGGTGCAGGGAGAGGGTGGAGGAGGGGCCGGACGAGAGCAGGATGGGAAGGTGAGGGTGGAAGGTCAGGGCTGTGATGGCGGAGGGGGAGGGCCCGCTGATGTCGCGCGTGCGTTGGATGTTGAGGACGGAGGGGCGGAAGGAGCGGTGGGGGTGGGAGGAGCGGGAGGAGCGGGTGAGCTCGGAGGTTGAGCGTAGGAGTTCGGCGAGGGGGGCCGTGGTTGGGTGGAGGTTGGAGATGTTGATTTCGCTTTCGTTCGCGGAGGAGTATTCGGAGGATGAGTCGGAGGCGTCGGGGTTGCTCTTTCGCCGTTTGCGTGGTGGAGGTTGGGAAGTACTGAATTTGGCCCAATCGGGAGTGGGATTTAGAAGCTCGTATTGTCGACGTAGTCTTCTGGTATATTCCTTTCCACTGATGAGATCTTCGCCTTCGTAATTACGAAGTTTTCGTAATCTTGGGACGGTGGCAAGGGATACCATAATTCGCTCGTCATCACTATCTTCCCATGCCAGGCGTTCTTGTCCTGGACCAGATTCTTCACCTTCGGATCCTAGCGTTGGGACGAGAGATTTTTCGGTAAGGCTTGCCGGGCCTGCATCTGTGAAGAAAAGCTCCGCATCTTCCAGTCTAGCTAATTCGTTTTCTTCATCGTCATCTTCTTCTTGACCATCTTGCCCTTCTGCATCCTCGTCATCCAAGTTCTGCTGACCAAAATTTCGGATCTCATCTCTGAAGCCAATGCTGTCACCAAAGACGAGTTTTTCTAATTCCGCCTCGGTAGGATCCACTTCATCATCAAGACCATCAAACGACTCGGCATCGGAAGGTGAGTCTTCTTCCTCATGACTTGGAGGCGTAGGTTCTTGAAAGGTTTCTTGACCATTAGAACCTAAGCCTCCTCTAGACTTCAGCATTGTGTACTGGCAGTTCTGCGAATCGACTAAGAGATTGCTTTGGGCAAATTGTCTTGGCCTATGACCTTCACACTGTTGTTAGGCGAGGATTATTTGAAGTTGTTTTTTTTATCGCCTACCTAGACCGAAGGGTCGCGTGGGATTGCCTTCCTCGGCAAGTGCTACTCCATGGCGCACCCCACAAAATGTCAAGCAACAGATCTCAACTTTCTCTTCTCTGCGCGCGTCGTTCATAATCTATGAATTTCGCTTCAAAACATCTGGACGCATTCTGCCTGATAGATTCTGGCTAATCGCCCCCAACAAACCTGCCAGATTTCGCAGACGAGCAGAGACATCGCCGGGCCATATCAAAGATATCCCCTCGGGATTCCGTAAAGTTCTTCGCCACTCCAAAAAGACCAAAGATCCCGACTAAATTGGTAGGACCTGCAGATGCTGCAGGGTCCGTAGGAGAGTATTTTCTGAAATTCTTTCTAGAATCTGTGAGACCCTCGCGAAGGTCGAACATTAGCCGGCCGGAAAAATATCAATCCACCAAAGCCAAGCAATTAACGCTCCTCGTTCCTGGGAAGCAACTTGAGATTGCGTTGATCAATTTAGATTCCCCACATGCAATGCCTCCATGGGGCATCTAGATATGTGCATCAGTGAACTAGGGACTCTTATTTAAACCCAGGAAGCCACGGAATCTCCATTGAAAATGTCCTTTCTTGTAGGTTCAAACATTCAGTCTCTGACCTCCTTCTTTTGTGATCATTTTCGGCACCTTCATTCATCATGTCAAGATACGCAATCTTGACTACCCTGCTACTGGGGACTGGCTCTGCCTTAAACAATGGCGTGGGCAAGTTGCCAAAGATGGGATATGATACATTCAATGCTTTTGCATGTAATTACAATGCAACCAGCGCATTGGCACAAGCACAAGCAATGGTGGACTCGGGTCTAGTGGAAGCAGGATATAATTCAATGATCCTCGATGACTGTTATACGCTGAAAAATCGGAGCTCAAATGGGACTATGGTCGCTGGTAAGAGAGAAATTCCTCTGTCAACACAACTCGCTTTTGTATCAACGCCGATTACTCTGAGTCAAAACATTCTATCCAAATTTTATTTCTCTGGTCGTTTTCCTGTTGGGCCTCGAGCTTGATTCGTATAAGAGACGGGCTTACTTGTCCTCTGATGATCTTCGTTCGTTGAATCAATTCCATAGTTCAATCTGCTTATTCTCACAGATCCCTCGAAGTTCCCCAATGGCATGAAAAACTTCACCGCGACACTCAAATCCATGGGCATCTCTGCAAATGCGTACGGAGATAATGGCTACGAAACATGTGCTGGTTACCCTGGATCCTACGGTCACGAAGTCCAAGATCTCTTGACATGGCAAGACTGGGGCTTCAACTATCTCAAATACGACAATTGTTACATTCCGTTCGACAACATTACTCAACAAAACATGTATGGCCGCTATCAGCGCATGTCCAACGCCATCGCCGAAGTGTCTGCCATGACTGGACAGCCCCCATTCGAGTTCTCTCTTTGCGAATGGGGTTGGGAACAGGTCTACCTATGGGGACCACGGATCGCCCAGGCTTGGCGTATTAACGGCGATATCAAGCCCTGGTGGAGCAGCATCGCGAGCATTATCGACCAGGCCTCATTCAGCTACTTCGCCAATAACTTCTACAGTCACAATGATATGGACATCATGGAAGTTGGAAATACAGGGCAGGGAAATCCAGTGGGGAACCTTACCTACGATGAGGCAAAGAGTCATTTTACAGCCTGGACGCTCCTTAAGTCTCCTCTTATCATTGGGACTGATCTCACCAATGCGACGAACGAGACCATCGAAATATTGGGGAACAAAGACCTCATCAAAATCAATCAAGACCCGAATGTTGGTGAATCCATTGCGCCTTTCCGCTGGGGCGTAAATCCCGACTTCACCAGTAATGCAAGCCATCCCGCAGAATACTGGTCCGGAAATTCTTCTTATGGCGTTGTCTTCATGGTGCTCAACACTCAAGATACTGAGGCACAGATGTTTTTCAACCTCACGGAGAGCTGGGCAATTCAGGCAGGGAGGCAGTACAGTGTATATGATATGTGGAGCCACACACAAAATAGAACGGCGGTGAGGAATATGACATTTTCATTACCAGCCCATGGAGTTGCGGCATTGCTGTTGAACGACGCAGGAGAGGAGCCGGACGGGTTGTTTCCGTATTGTGGATTCTTCTATCAATGTGCGTTCCCGAATGGGACGTATTCTACGAATTGATTAGAGTTCGAATGAAATTGGTATATCTTGAATTTTTTGTGAAACAAAAATGGGACCAAAGGGTAAAGGCAAGAGCCAGCTAGCTATACCATACGAATGACTTGTCCGCACCTCTCCAACTCCTCAAGTCATGTTGTTCAGAACCTCTCTCCCATACTGCATCGCAGCTCCAATCTCCTTTCCCGACCCAGTCCGCTATCCTCTCATCTTTTCTGCCGTTGCCATCAAACTTCCAATAAAAGTCACGATCAACCGGCTGCGAACCTGACAGATATCTTCCGGCACCAACCATATCGTAGCACCCATTTTCCGCGCAATACTGATCGCCAACTTGGCATTCGCATAGGCCTCCTCATCTGACCTCCCCGATGCCACAAGATCATAATCCACATACGCGCTCTTCATCCCATTCAGCACGTCCAGCAAGAACACGCCATTCCCCAACGACGCATCCTTGAAGCTACGAATCGCGCTCGACCTGCCCCCCTTCTTACTCATATCGTTCGCCCACTTCACCATATCCGAATCACTAATCTCCCTCTTCCCCAACCTCTGCGCCAGATTCCCCAACGTATTCAAAATATCCTGGCGCATCAGCTGCCAAACCATACCCAGCGTCAGCGTCCGCTGGCCATCCGTGATATCCGCGCCCTGAATGCCGACCAGACTAAAGCGATTCTGCTTGCCCAACTCGACCGCATAGTTCGTATTCTCCACCGCCTTAAACCGCATCAGCTCGCCCCCGCTCGCCGGCGGCTTGTTCACATGCCGCCAGTTGACGCTGCCGGGGATGACCTTGTCGTACGCCTGCAGCAGGACGCAGCCGTCGCGCAGGTCGTCGAAGAAGGAGACGACGGTGGGCTGGACGTCGAGCGAGTTGAGCCACAGCGTGAAGACGCGGGCCTCGCGCTCGCCTTCCGCGTCGAAGTCTTCGATGTCTGCTTTTTCTTCCTCTGTGATCGGCTCCAGGCCCGGGTGCGTGTTGAACAGGTTGGCGACGAAGGCGAGGTTCAGCTTGGGGTTGCCGGCGACGAGAGAGGTCGGTGTTAGGAATTTGCGGCAGGAGAGCTTGTCTGCGTTGTCGAGGACTTGTTCGGCGCGCTGGAGGAGGTCGCGGGTTTGGAGGGGCCCGCGGGAGCAGATGTCGGGTTTGAGTTGGTTGAGGAGGACGGTGTAGTTTTCGCCGTCTTTGACGTCGTTGGAGAAGTTGGAGACGCTGGAGGGTGGTCAGTTTTATCGTGTGACAAAGCGAGAACGAGCGAGATGCTTACGTTCTATGCCACTTGGCGTTCTTCAGGTGGTAGTTGAACCACCGTAGGAGGATCTGCTCTGGCGGTAATCGCAAAAATTGTTCCAATGTTTCATCTTCTTCCAGGAGGCGATAGAGCTCCGGATGAAGTTTGATATCGATTTTTCCCAGTAGACCACGTCGAATAATCTGCCATATCAGACCAAGAATAAGATGCTCTCGCACCTCAATGATATCCTGACTACCAATGTTGACCACTGAACACCCAATACCCTTAGCCGATTCTATTACAATGTTGTTGTTCTCTGTCATTTGGAAAGTGTTCAATTTCGAAATCTTCTTGCCGACCCTGTTCATCACACGTTCATCAATCGTGTCTGGTACACTGTCATTAATGAGTTTCGCAAGTACGAGACCATCTTTGCACTGGTCGAACATCTCAAACGTATCCGTCGGGAAGGGAAGGCGATTGCCAATATCAGGATCGCCTGCCAGAACAGCATTGATGTGTCTTGTAAATTCTGTGCGCTCATCCTCATTGATCGTATGAGTGACGTTCGCCGAAGAGCCTTGGACTTGGATTCTGCCACCCCCTCCGCCACCACTCTGGGTTACGCCAGGCGATGAAGGCGCTTGAGCACCGCTCAATCCTCGCGATCTTGTTGGTCCGGTTGACATACGCTTTTGTGCTGGCGACGACGTCCGAAGTTTAGATACGAGCTGTTCCGTGGCTTGGTCAGTTCTATGCTGGGTATGTCCTCAGTCGTGAAGGCTCACATCGACATAGTCATCTAGCTCCACTCTTCGCGAACTATCAAGCTCGACCTCTCGTAGTGCTTGGCGTACGACATCGTAGGGCTGCCTCTCCGAAGTCTGGGTTGCTTTGATCACATCACCTTCCTCGACATAGCCCTTGTCATCAACATCCATGCGGCGGAAGGAGTCCACGAGGGAGTAGATTTCATCTTGCTGAAACTGAGGATATTTCCTTTGTCCAGGACACGCAATTAGCTAAACGTCAGGCCATCGGACAGAGCCTGTACGGCATACCTCTGCAGTTTGAGAACATTCATCTTTGCGACCGGTTTGGGCTCCGGGTCAAGAGGGAATTGTAGGGTTGTGAATTTTTCACTCAAGGAGACGAAGACGAACTGAGTGTGAGGTAATCGTTCTAAAATCTAGAGGCGTATAAGGTAAGGCGGCGCAGTAAATTTGGATGTGGCTATGCAGGTAGGAAGCTGCGAATTGTGCCTTCAGCTGTTGGCCGGTGACGTTGCTTCTTGTCCGCGAGGGGCAGAAAGCGCGACCTTGGTCAGTGTGGCGGGGCAAATCATCTTGAATTAATCTACAACACGGTGCGACAGGCCGCGTATCATTCCACATCAGCATCTTCAGGCATCCATTTTTCCCATAGTCTACAGCCTAGATGGCTTCGTTTGCCAAGAACACCAAAGGCTTCCCAAACAGACCGGGGTATTCATGACAATAGACGAGATTCTCCCTCCAAAAACACCAATGCACCCCGCCCTTCCCAATCCAGATACAAATACATGGCTTGCGCCCTTGCGCAATACCGTTGACCTGCGCGATACCTCTACCAGGTCACAAAATCAAATATAAGCTCGTCAAGAAGCTGGGCCCAACGAAAAGCCCAATCCAGAAAATCACGTTCCCCAAAATCACCCTGCCTTTGAGTAGCTTAGTTCTGCTTAGACTTACTAGCGGGACCTGTAGGAGCTGCATAGTAAAAAGATATCCTCGAACTTTTCGAAACAGACAAGCCATGACAAGCTCGTGGACACATGCCGAAATAAAGAAGGTGATGAACGTGGCCGTTCCTTTGCTGACGTGGAAAGCCGAGATGGAGGAGCGGTAGACGTGACGAAGAAGAAAGTTATGGACTGGTCGATTCCAGTCTCGAGCGTATTCGTCCCAGGATCTTCTTGCAAATCAGCTAGCTGTACTACTGATTTGTGCGACATTCACTCACACGCTATTCCACCAGGCACCATAGAAGCCACGATCCGCAAAGCACGTAAGCTCCGCCAAGACGTTAAGTACGCATTCCTGAAGACTATCAGCGGCCAAGAAACGTGAAGAGTTACGTATGTGGTCAAGCTTACCCATATTACGTACCACGTTAGAAGCTGCTCCAGAAGTAATGGAAATAGCATATCGCCTAATATCCATGGGAACTCCTCCATGCGTTGGTGTATCGTGACACCAGCTTCTTTCATCCTCACCGTCTCCGCCATGGGTGGATAGAGGTAGGCCTGGCTAATCACCATCATGACGCCAATGCATCCAAACGTCGCGGCCGTTTTCTCGACAACGTACCACCAGTTGATCTTGTCTTGTCGGGGGTACTCCAGCTCATAAACAAGCGTAGGGAGACACGTCCAGTCTGCGAAGTTAGAGAGGGTGAGATTTTTGGGATAGGCATTCGCTTCGCTCGTAGCTTTTCCTTTCAATTCCTCACTCAAACTGTCAATTTCCGCCTTGATGATCTCTTTGAATGCGTGCATTTGGTTTAGATCGAGAGATCTTCCCGATTCAAGCGCTGCTGCTACGCTAGCGACTTCCGATTTCTCGCTGAAGAAATGGTGGCCGGAAGATCTTCGCCTTCTATGCACGTCGTTCGTCTTTTGATCAACTGAAGATGAAGTAGTCATCGAAGTATCTTGCTTGCGAAGAGTAGGTGAGACTGGTGGACTAGCAGCAGAATCAGGTTCCATGTCCTCTAATTGGTCTAGCTTTTCTTCGAGTGCATTGCGCCGTTTAAACAACGAAGATACTAAGGAATTGTCAGCTCGCAGGGTAAAGGAGAGGGGCCTCTGTTCTCACAATAGCCATTGTAAAAAGCATAACTGTGCTGCTTCATCAGAAACACCATTGAATGCAGTACTACGAAAATCGTGTGCGTCCACGGCCATTCCCTGTATTGTGTGAAGCCAATAGCAGCCGCGAGGTAAACCGCCTGCCAAATGTTCTGAATAATCCAGCCCGATCTATTCCAGTCTAGGTAACCTTTGAGAATCAATTTTTGCAATCCCAACCCAACGGCAGTTGCTCCGCATAAGGCTCCATCTGTCAAGCCCAGGACCAGAACATCCCGATCAAACATCATCTTGACCATATCTTGCTTGCCAACCACACTCCCATACATCTTCCAGTTATACATCGCCACCCGCACGAGCATCCCGATCAAGCAGAGCCAGAACAACGTAAAAAAGCCGAAGAAAGGCGAGTCCGCCGTCGCTGGATTCTGCCGGTCGAACGTCGTAAACTGCCGCGTGAAGATAATATCCCGGAGTCTCGACCGCTGCTTGCGCGAGTCCAGCGCCGCCTCTCGCTCCAGCCCGCGCCGAATGATGTCTCGGATCTGAGGGTCGTCGGCCGTGAGCTTGTATCTGCCCCTCCGACCCGTCTTCTCGAGTCTGACCTGCAGGCTCGACGACTTTTCCGTCTTCCGTGCATCGCCATTCTGCTGTTGTTTCTCATCGCCAGCAGCAGAGGCGGACGACGAGGAAGATGCAGAAGCTTGGCGACCGGGAATGCCTTTGGCGGCGCGCACGAGGACGTCTGGGTCGATCTTCATGGTGTCGTAGTCTTCGTCGTCTGAGACGATGGATTCGGCGGCGCTTGGGTTGGAGCTGCCGGCGTCGGGAGTCGTGCCTATGGGGACGTCGAGACTGATGTTGCCGTTTGCTTTGTCGATGTCGAGGTTCGCGATTCCATCTCGAGATATTTGTCCAGCGAGGCGAGGAGCGCGATCAAGAGTGTCATTGGCATGTAGAGAAGGTCTTTGAGCTTGAGATAATTCTTCCATTGTGGCTCGGAAGATGTAGAGGTCGACCGTAGATTTTATAGAGGCAGCTGGGGTGGCAGGAGTCGTTTACGTTTGGAGGATCCTTAGCGTGCAAGCGTCAATCTGTTGTTGGGAGTCTCAGTCAGCAGTAGATCTGAGATGAAAAAACATGTATGGGAAAAGCACGTGGATTAAACGACGTGAAGGGCGAGTGAATGGCAGGGCTGTCTTACAGATGTGAAAGTTCAATGAAGCGAAGCTGTTGGATGACATCAGCCAAGACACTCAGTATTTGCACTGAACTCCATGGCGCTGCCCGGTGGAGTTTATGGAATTGAAAGGTTTGGCTGATTCAATAAAGCAGGCTGTCGGATTATAGCTTGTTTGCCGAGGCGCGAGAGCTGCAGGAACAAAAAGATAGATGATGCAACAGATCTATTGTTCGGTCCCCCAGCTCCTCCGGATCTCCGATCTCAAGCAACACAAGGATCGGAATCGACGCTATCACGAACATAAGCTAATTCCGTCAGCCAGTCGTTTAAACAAACTATACTCCGTACTCCGCAGAGCGCCCTTGCTCTCTTTTGGCACTGCCTTCTGCAGAACGACTCCGCTGCACTCACCCACATATTATTATCCGAAGTCGAGAGCACAACAAACGCACCTTTTGCAAAGCCAAAACAAATCGATGGCAGTGGTTAGATTATATATGCATAATCTTGACATTCCTTGAGCCGGACAGATTTATAGCTGCTTAAAGCTTTCTAGCAAACACATCTAATTGAGTAAAAAATCCAAAGTATGAATTCAATGACACAAGACACTCAGCTTTCGTCCATGACTTCGGCCTGCCCATTGATGTCCAGCTCTGCTTTGTCCTGCTGATTCTCCCCGTCCTCCGCGTCTCTCCTTTCCTCCCTTTCCTCTCCTTCCTCTCCTTCTTCTCCCTCCTCCATTTCCGTATCGACCGCTGGTGTTCCGTTTCCCTCTCTTTCTGAAACCTCCCCCATCCCAGCATCAGCATTATCACTGACGTGTTGATCCTGCTCTTGTCTACCAGGAGAGGACAACCGGCTGCTCGATGCTGCCGACGATCCCTCCACCAACCTACTCCGACTACTCGGCATTGGCTTTTGCAACGGCGTAAGATGTCCGCTCTGCGAAGGCGTCGCCGCACCCACATCCAACCCCGGCGTGGCTCCTCCCTCTAGCCGCGGCGTACCCCCCTCAAGTCTCGGCGTGGCATTCCGGCTTCCCTCTCCACTCCCCACCCCATCCTCATGCTCATCCCCCGCAGCGCCCCCATCCATCCCCTCCTTCCTCTCCGCCTCCTCCTTCTCATCCCTAATCAAGCTCAACAACTGGCGACACTCCTCCACAATCCTGCCAAACTGCTCCCTCCGCTCCCGCCACGTACGCGCATACTCCTTACTCTCACGATCCAGCTCCGCAATCTCCGCCTGCAGCTTCGCGAGGCTGGCATGCTGCTCCGCGCGCGGCTTCAGCGCCTTGTTGCTCGTGATCTTGTCCGCGAGCGCGTCGTACACCTTGCGCGTCTCGAGCGTGTGCTGCGCGTCGGCGAGCTCGAGGCGGAGCGTCGCGGTGCTGGTGCGCACGGTGGAGGCGGTCTGCTGGATGTGCTCGTTTTCACGGGCATAGCGCTCGCGTTCGTGGTGGTTGCTGCGTTGGAGGAGTTGCAGCCGGATGAGGCTGGCTTCGATGGTGGAGAAGTCGAGGAGCATGTCTTCGCGCCATTGGCGGATGTTGTTCTCGGTGGTGTTGGCGGAGGTGTCGTCGTCGTTGGTGGAAGCGTCGGGCGGTGGGGTGGGAAGTGAGGCGGTGGGAGATATGAGGGACTGGGAGTCGAGGAGACGTTTGGTGATTCTCTTGAAGTGCTTCTCTTCTACGCCCATCAAACGCTCGTAGTGGAGTGCATCTAGAAATTTGGTGAGCATATGTAACGTCTGCAACAAAGCCAGAGCTTCGAACCTTCTTCAGCCGGCCTCACCGGCCCATATGTGTATGATGGCATGGTAGATTCAAAGATCTCTTGAGTGAAAGCGGGTCGATATAGGGTGGTAGGGTGGTGAGTCGGAAAGTCAACTGAATGCGAAAATTCCCAATCGTTGCTCAATCTTGTACGAATTCTTTAAAGCATGCGCGGTTCGCGCCGCTGAGCGGAGTGGTCTGTGCACGCAGTGATTAGAGTGGTACCAACGTCACCTGTGACATTCTATTGTTCTGTTCCGGCCTATTCAGACTGAGGACAATAAGAACCTCAATGCATCAATGCTATTTTTCGCGTTTGGCGGCTTCTCCATTGAATATATATAGACTCGCCTTCGCTTGTGCAATCATGTCTGCATTTTCCTCTTTACATTTGGCGAACCAACGTTCATAACGTCTACCGTCTTCCAACTACTGACGGAAGCTCGCACTGCGTTGCGTTTCTCATTCTCGCTGTGTCCGTTTGAAAGTATCGACTACTTTTACAAATCCTAGAGCTAGACCGTGGTTTTCGGTATTTGTTTTCACCATGCCTGCCTCCTCCCTTCTCGACATGTCCCGGCGTCTCTGCGTCAAAAACATCTCTCATCTCGACGACGTCGGCGACACTCCCTACCCTCTCATCCGCCCCATCTTACTTAAACTCGAAAATCCTGATCAACTCCGTAACATTGAGAAGAACTCCCCTCAAATCCGCACCCACACAGGCGAAGTCTGGTTCCACCTTATCAAGTCTGACATCCCCGGCTGGGAGAAGCGCACCCGCGATTTCAAGGAGCCGACAAATTGGCGGAAGGTATACTACAAGCTACAAGACGACGTCGCAGAGGAACGCAAGGAAAGCGAAAAGAAGCTGCAGGAGGCGTTGACTAAGCACCGTGACGCGAAAGAGGAAAGCAAAAGCACATTCATCCCGAAAGCGCTGGATCCGGGAAAGACTGGTCGAGCCACGAATCTGGTCCGATGGGATGGAGATCGCTCGAACCTAGCATTTCAAGATGGGCGCGTAACTGGGAAGAAGGGCGAAACTGGAGGATGGCTGCGAGGCCCAGCGCCAAAACCAAAGATGAGCGCACTGGAAAAGATGAAGAAGAAGGGAGGTGATAGCGCTTCTGGGAGAATGACGACACCGACGCATTTGCTGGCGAATCGATCGAGTCGCGTCACACAGGTGCCGAAGGGAATGCTCCCTCCACCGAAGCCTGCAATGGCGAGCACGATTGGACATAGTGGCCTCCAGCCAAAGCGCCGAACCTCACCTCCACGTGTGCCGGTGAAGATCTTTGCGCCGGGACGAGCTCCGAAGTCACAGATGCAGAGGCAGTTGGATCTCGAAGTCTCAAAGGAGAAGGAGCGAAGACTGAAGGCGATCCAGATGGGTCAGGGACCAAACAATTCGAAGCCATCGACCGGAGATACTACTCCTCCTGCGACAGCAGGTTCACCATCGGCGAAGGCAACGGCACCTGAGCCTACGAGCATCGAAAAGGTACACACGCCTGAGAAGAGCTTTCCAGTGACAGTCAACTCTCCGTTCAACAGCAGGAAGAGGAAGCTCGAGAATGTCTTCGTGACGAAGAAGAAGACAAGGGTTTGAGCAGTTCGGATCATGTTCTGCTTTTGATTAGCGTGGGCGTTTGGGCAGACGTGTATCACGAAGGATGTCCTCGGAATCTGGGATGGGAATGAATTGAATGCTTGGCATGTTTCCAGGGTAAGGACACTATCATCGGCTTTTTAAATGGATAGAGCATAAGCAGTGGTGTCATCAGCTGGGTCCCGGTGTATTCGTAGCATAGGTAGTAATCTCATGACCAGTCATTCGAATACCACACCCCCCTCCCTCGTTTCAGAGTATTCTCTACCACCAGAGTGTATGCCTTGGTACCATGTGTAACCGCAACGCCATCGCCAACCCAATGCCCCCCACCATCCATCATTCCTTCCTATCCCGATAGTCACGTTGTCGTCACCTTGCTCCTTTAGCGCTGGTAATGTCTTCCCACCGCCTATTCAAGCGTAGCCACCACGCAGTGCCAAGACCAGATGCAACGTCGCTCCGCCCTCGAGGCCATATTCCTCCGCCGTCTTATCATCCGCCATCTGTTTTCCACCGAAGATGAGACGTTGTTGTACGGGCGGGATACCTTCTTTCTCCTCGACTCGCTCCTTTATGCGGGAGACCTGTGTCAAGCTACGTCAATAGCCTGCGCGGTTTGGGGATGCACGGGCGAAGAGTGATGTACCTTGTAGTCGGGTTCGATGTCTAACTCAATCTCTTTGCCGGTGAGAGTGCGAACCCTAGAGGTGGCATTGTCAGAAAGAGTTAATGCGGGGAGGGAGGGAGGGAAAGAAGCTTACTTGATCTGCATGGCGGACCGTCGACGGATTTGGAAGAAGCTTTTATTGAGCCTTCGATTTAGCTGGATGCAAAAGGACCGGCGCAATGAGAGATTATGGAGAGGTGGAGGCAACGATGTACAAGGTTGCGAGTTCAGTAGCAGTTTGATGGAGATCTCACGGCAGGCAGAAGGTCTTGACCGTCATGGTGGGGCAGAAAACACCGCTTCCGCTGCGATGGCCGACGGTCACAATACACTCACTCTCGATCCAAGATAATGATATTTCCAGTATGCAAATCGTCATGATCCAATACTATAGCTTTGCGCTTGCGCAATGCGAACTGATCGAAGTTCATGATCAGAGTTGAGGGCTGCGATTCAGCTTAATAAGTACCGATTTCGCACAGACGAAAACAAAAGCTTGAAATTTATTGTAAAGAGGCTATTATGAGTCAGAACTACATGTCCGGTCGATCAAGGAGGAATTTTTGATTTTCTCAGCAGGAGCGATTGTGCCAAGGTAAGTAGTCTCTGTATCCTCTGTTCACTCGTTACAGAAAGAGCTTTACAAAACCCGTGTAATACTTTTTCTTAACTTGAAAGGGTTTCATTGCACGAGTACACTGCATTGCATATGCACATCAATTGATCATGGAAGGATCTCGTGTCTGACGCCACATTGAGGCTAAGGTGGTATTGTTTGAGTCGAGGTGCATATAAGAGAAGTAGCGGTTATCCCTGGAGGCAGGGTGCATAGTCGGCGCCTTGATCTATACCTGTTGAACGGGAGGTCAATGCCTTGGAAAAGCAAAGCAATAAAGTGGAGTGCAAGGTATCATCATTGATCTTTCAGGAAGGAGAGGAACGAGGTACGAAGCAGCACACGATGTGGCTCCCTTTATCCAATTTTTGCTGCACCAATGGCATCCGACGAACATCCAGAGCTTTGACCCAGGGTTCGCCGAAAAACACATCCAGACCGGTACATTTTTTTTCGTTATCCTTGAGCAATGATTGGTCGATGAGTGAAACTTTAGTCAAATTTTCGTTCGATGACGTTTCACGAGGTGCAAGGCTGGCTTGGGATTTGGAGCTTCGAAAGTGCAACTGCCGCTCATGAATTTCGTCTGGATGGTGAGACGCTAGGTGTATAATATTGCATGTATATATGGATGGTTAAATCACGCCGTTTGCGGCACACAACGCTGCAGTCAGTCTTCACGCTGACCATCGGAAGTGAATGGAACGGAAGACTGTATGTAGGAGAGGGGCACTCGTTGCTGCCTAAAGTAGCTCCCTTAATGATTGAGAGAGTTCCAGGCTGCCGGATCTCGAAACACGTCGAGTACCCATCGTACCTGGCCAGATTCAGATGAAGGCGCATTAGCCAGCGCGGGATGAATGGAAGTCCAGCTGCCGACGTGAGGTGTGGCTGGCTTATAGACTCGGATCAAGCCTGCTGGAGGGAGGCATGTCGTGACTGCTCGGGCATATCGGAGCAGCGGCAGAAACAGGAGGGATGACTGTGATTGTGGTCCTTGGAGGATAATTGACACAGAACGTCTTCAGACATACGAACTTGACAGTAGATGATGGTCCCGATACAAATTCCGAACTCCGTCGATTGAAGCGTACTGTGCTAATACTCCGTACCTTGAAGGGTCGGCGTGGTAGGCCGGGAATATTTTTTTGATGAGGCCATCGGCCGAGGCGGCGCGGATTGGCCGGCCTTTCCAGACTGTGCCATGGCAGAGATGGTTAGCTTCCGCGATGCAGTTCCGTGCGCACGCGAGAGCCCATGGAGCCTTACGGTCGTCGCGCGTTGCCGTAGCTAAGCAGCCAAGGCCAAGCACGGGCAGCTAAGCCAAAGCTCACTAACTCATGCGCAGCGGCTTGCACTGCACCTTTTCCTTTCTGTCTACCAGGTTGTCGCCTCTGCAGTTGCTGGACCCTCCACACCCGCCGTCTGCTTCTCAGAGCTACCCTACCTCCGCTACCGTCTTCCTGGGGTTTGCCGTTCATCATCTTCCAGCTTTTCCGTACTCCCCCATCCCGGGTACGCGTCACCATTGGCCAGCGAGCGGATTGCCTCTCGCAGTGACCTCCGTCAGCATTTGAACCAGGTCGACGCCACCGTTGCTGCCGGAGCACACGTCGCGTCTCCTGCATCTCCACGTGTGGTAGGTATCTCCAAGCCTCCCCAGCTCCCTCCTCCAGCGGCACGAGCAGCGTGTGGGCTGCAAAGGTGCATCCCGAGCAGCAGCAGACGAGCCCGCCGGGCCATTACGCGCAGAGGCCCTACCCGCACCCGGCTGTGGCAGCAGCAGCAGCATCAGTAAGCTGTGGGTGCTTGGGGTGGCTCTTCGGTGCTTTTGGGTACTCGAGCGCAAGGCAGAAAATTAGGCAACTCGTCAACTGCATTGCTTCTCTTCTTCACCTGCATCCCGGACCCGCTCCACTGCTCTAGCTAACACTCTCAATTTGTCACCTAGGCACTCTGACTGGTCCTTTGCCAAAATCACTCACTCGCTCGCCGCACACCGCGGAGCTCCTCCTCTGTCCCTCCCTCTGAAAATCCCTGTCGTGCCTTCCCAGGTGCCAATCCTGCAGTAACAGGCAAGCCCATAACTGTTCAAACATTCTGAGCACCATCCACCACTCACTACAATGGGTAAGTGCCTTCCCCTCCCCCACCCAGCTAAGGATCGCTCTGGCGCACCCGGCTTGCAGCGACTGGCTTACACCACCATCGCTCTCGTTCGCCGCCGGTGGTGCTTCTTAGCCCAGTGCACTCACTTCAGATTTTGGCAGACTCGGACAGCTACCGTCCCCACGGGGTAAGTTTCTTTGATCTCCTATCGTCGATGCACATCTCACTTGCAGCTACACCTTTCTTGCCCCCGTGTCAGCAAATTCTCAGAGGTGGGGGTCCACCACCGCCGCTGTGCCAGCTGCCGAGCTCAATCGCAGCCTTTCAACGTTTCACAAACTCTCGCCATCAGATTCGTGGCTGAACCATTCAAACGCCCGACAAGCGAGTGATCGCTGTGAACGTCCGTGGCAGATCGGAAAATCGTTGCCCGATCTTTCACTTTCCTCACTTCCAACAAGTGAAACTACCTGGACTCAGTCATAATCTGTCGGAATAAGTCTCCATTCAGCCTCCTCTCGAGTCTCCTCTCTGAGACCTCGGAGGCTCGAGCTTTCTCCGTCGGATCCAGCCGAGTTGAACACAGACCTCTTTTTCTCCTTCATCCAACCCCGTTACACATTACTGATTCACATCATCTCCTGTGTGCCGACTCTCCGAAACTAATCCCCCTCCAGCGTGAGAGATCTCGTTCTCCTCGTCGTCGTTCGCGCAGCCCGCGCCGCAGCCGCCGTTCGTACTCACCCCGTAGTCGCTCCCGAAGCCGTGAGGACTATCGTCGCAACGACCGTCGTTCGCGTTCTCCTATGACCGGCGGACAGGGTGCTTCTGGAGGATATTCTGGGTCTTACGGTGCCGCTCGCAACGCTCCCCCCGTCCGGAGTTTCGAAGATCGCGCGGCCGCGAAAGAGCACATGATGCAAAACTTACGCGATTCCTCCCAGCAAGACCGCCGGGTCTATGTCGGCAACCTATCCTACGATGTCAAATGGCACCACCTGAAGGACTTCATGAGGCAAGGTAGGGCTGCGATGGTGCTTGTGGCTTGTTTTCGAACCAACTAACGTACCTTTCAGCCGGGGAGGTGTTGTTTGCGGATGTGTTATTACTTCCAAATGGAATGTCGAAGGTGGGCAAAATCGTGACTGGTTTATCCGGTTGTGTCTTGTTTTTGGTTCTTTTTTTGATGGAGCTGGGTTGACGGGTGGGACTGGTTCCCTTAAACATGTAGGGATGCGGGTAAGCATTGCTACACCTCGCGCACACGTTCAGCAGCTAATGCAAAAGCCAGTATTGTGGAATATGCGACAAGGGAACAAGCCCAACAGGCGGTCAACACCCTCAGTAATCAAAACTTGATGGGTCGACTCGTCTACGTTCGTGAAGTAAGTTCAATTATTCACACTCAACAGCGAGGCCTCTCCTCTTCAAGAAGGCTTTGTGACTGAAGCTTTGGCTAGGACCGAGAAGCCGAACCTCGCTTCACAGGCGCGCCGGGCCGCGGCGGATTCGATGGAGGTGCCGGTCGCGGCGGACTCGGAGGAGGCGGTGGTGGCTACGGTGCTGCCGGTGGTGGTGCTGGTGGTGCTGGTGGACGTCAAATTTACGTCGCAAACGTTCGTCAATAACCCGCTTCCTTTCTGCTGAACGTTCAATAGGGAAAACTCTCTTTGGCTAAAACTCCGTATAGCTACCATTTACTGTTGGATGGCAAGATCTGAAGGATCTTTTCCGTCAAGCCGGTAAGCTTTCTTTACCCTTGGGGAATTTTACGCTCGGATAGGGACAGGATTTGCATTCGAATATGATCATCTAACTGATTTACGTCAAGCTCACCAAGGCTCTGTCATCCGCGCCGATGTCCACGTCGCTCCGGACGGTCGCCCAAAGGGATCCGGAATTGTCGCTTTCGAAAGCCCGGAAGATGCACGCAACGCTATCATGCAGTTCAACGGGTATGAATGGCAAGGTCGCCCACTCGAGGTTCGTGAAGATCGCTTCGCTGCTCCTTCTTTCGGTGGAGGAGGTTACGGACGTGGCGGATTCGGTGGCGGCTATGGTCGTGGTGGTTACGGAGGCCCTCGAGGTGGGTTTGGAGGACGTGGTGGATATGGAGGAGGAGGATTTGGTGGTGGACGTGGTGGATTCCATGGCGGTGGTGCTGGTGGTGTTGCTGGCGGTGCTGGCGGATACGGGGGCGGTGGTGCTGGAGGTTATGATGCTGGTGGCGCTGCTTCAGCTGCCCCCAATCCTTTCACCGATTTTGCTACTTCGGGTGGAGAGCGTAGCCAGACAATCTACGTCCGCAACGTAAGATTGATCGCCCTCCCTATGGCAAATCGAGCTAACAAGAATAGCTTCCGTGGTCTACAAGCAACGAGGATCTGGTGGAACTGTTCACAACGATCGGTAAAGTCGAACGGGCCGAAATCCAGTACGAACAGAATGGACGCTCTCGTGGAACTGGTGTTGTCGAATTCGACAGTGCGGACAATTCTGAGACCGCGATTTGTAAGCCTTGCCCTGCCTCATTACCCAGTCATTATGTACGATCCTTGACTGACACTCAATAGCCAAATTCACCGGTTATCAGTATGGTGGTCGTCCACTCGGCCTAAGCTTCGTTCGTTATTCCAACCAGGGCAATGGAGACGCCATGGAAGGACAGGAGGCCACCGGAGGCTTGACACAGGATCAAATCATGTGAGCAAAACAACCAGGAATCGGGCTTCGGCCTTCTCTCGACTCGATCTGCCATCCTGAGTACGGACGGATGTTTGAACTCTCACCTTGGTTCAAGCTCACTTCCAGACTCTCCTCAACGATGTGCGGTTGCCTTCTGAGTGTTCAAGACTGAACCCCGACCCTAGTTTAGAGTTACGGGAGTCCATGCCTTTTCTCTTCTCGCTAGCTTGACTTCTCTCGAGTGTTACGAACGTTTGGACATCATACTCAGCTCAGATCGACGAATGCACTCCCTTTTGCGCCAATCTTTTTCTCTGGTTTCCCCACTTGCTGCGGTTGCTCTCCATCATAGGGTACACTACATGGAATTTCTCACGGATTCGGGACAGGCGGCGGTCCACCAAAAAATTTCCTTTTTCTGTAATTTTATACCGAGGTCTACACCATGTAGCACACATCAGATCAGAATGCTAATGAAAACTGAATTTTCTCTCTGACTGATCAGTCAGATCCGTATCTACTAATCACGACGCTAACATGCGCATCGCGCTCTCATACACAGACCACTGCACAGCATTCACGACGAACGCCCGCACGTTGCACACCCCAAGCCCTCTCCAAAACCCCGCCCAGCCTCCTTGCTGCCACACTACTCGCCCGACCGCCCAAGCGCTCGGGCGTTGCAATGGCTGTCCATGGGACTCCTCGATAGATGATATGGTGGATAATTGGGTAGCCTGCGCCTGGAGACGCGTCTTCACGACGTCGAGCGGAAAGACGCTCGTCCAGGTGGCGCACCCAGCGAGGCCACCACACCATAGGGTGATGAGGTGAGCTCGGAGTGGGGATTCGGCGGGGGAGTGGAGGGTAGTGGTGAGGGTGTCGTAGGTCCAAAAGCTAGGAGAAGGTCAGTATTTGCTTGAAATTTTTTAGAACATCTCATGAAATATGTGGTTTTCCTCATGAGGATCCACCCGATGCTTGTGAACCGCGCGAAAGATCGAGATTAGAATTGAAGAGTATGAGTTGGGAAAACGTACTAGAAGCCATACCCCACCGCATCGCGGACGCTGGTCACCCCGCCGCCGATATACAGTCCAGGAAGACCCCATCGACCGCCTTCGCGCCAGAGCTGCTTCGTGATAGTCCAGGAGTTCGGCTGGGGAGCCCCTGGGTTGAGGGGGATGTGGGTTTGGGCGCGACACTTGACGAGTTCGGTTGGAGCAGAGACGACGAAGGTAGCGAGGCCGCCGATGGCACCTGCAAGGAAGGTTTTCCAGTCGGGGGTGGGTGAAGAGGAGGACGAAGTGGTGGGGGCGGAGTTCAGAAGATGCAGGGTGCGGTTGTAGGAGAAGAACAGTATGCCGTTGAGGGCGCCATAACCTGCGATAGGTGCTGCGGCACCTGTGAATACAGGGAATTGGTATCAGTCATTCATTGCTGTTTTGATGTGGTGTGGATCTGTAAGCAATTGAACGGGATGGGGACCAGGGATGAGGAAACGAAGGCGACAGATACCTCGAAATAGAGAAGCATATGTGGCTCGCGAGGCAAGTCCAGATTTAGTGGCTAGATGCTTTCGATCTGATAGATCGGCGGATAGAAGGGAAGGGTTATGACCGGCCTGGAGACGGGTTTTGATGATATCTAAAAGGCTTGATAAGAGTTAAATGGGGCCACTTCGAGCTGAACTAGGGCACAACGCCCAGCGAGACATGCCTAGTGGATTGCCTATTAAGATTCCCGCGGCTCCACTTATGTAGCCAGCCCAAAAGTCCATTAATGATGTAACGGCTGGGTATATATCATTGCTTTTGTGCGCGGAAGCTGCTTGCGTTTGGAGAAAGTGGAAACATTGGTAGTCCTGTAAACCAGCTTTTACACATGAGAGCCGTACTATGGATAAAATACATTCAGACCAGAAAGGGAGGAAATACTGCTCAGTATTGACTTCACAAAATAATCTCAGAGACTTAAATTGCCGAGGAAAGACAGGGAGACGAGTGACGAGGTGGCAGAATTGAAGGCCCCCGCCTCCGTCGCAATTTTCGCCAACACTCAAATGTACAATTCTTTGCCTCGACGGGCCAAGCTTGATGTTCCACAAAACACATAAGATACACGGTTTCTATCAGCATATTCGCAAGGCAAATCTGCTGAAATGGAGATCTGATGGAATACGGAATGGCCCAGGGCGGCTCGATTCGCCCGAAGTCCAAGACCAGTACCCTAATCCGGGCCACACCCCCTTTGAGATCTGGAGAACTACTGGTTCAGAGATGATGCGTCCAGCAAAAGGCAGTTAATATACCCGGCCGAATCCTCCTTTGATATATTGATATCCCCGGACGTGTTGGATAACCCAGCAATGCTGCTGATCGGACCAGGTCTACTCACGAATGATTGAATGGGCGAATAGACTCCAACTCAGTCGATGTTACACCTGGTGTTGTTTCTACCATCTCCGTACTACTACTAACAGCAGCACTACGATCTTCACCTTGTCAGATAACCCCTTCGTCATCTCTGGTATCGACCGATTGTTAATACGTGTCACACTTCGCGTGCATTGCTGGTTGCTACTAGCGTGCTTTCCCATTTTCATCCTATGAAGTCGTACGTGACTTGTGGCATAATTTATATACTCCCTAAGTTGTCTCCTGGATTGCTTGAATTGAGTCAAGCCTTCCGGTAAGGCTTTTTAGATCTTCCATTTTCACAATCTTCATTTCATCTCCTACTGTTATCAAGTTCTGGATCTATTCACGAAAGCTTTACCGATTGGTTTTGAATAACATTCAATTATAACCGCTGGCTCGGTCAGGTATACTCTAGACTCAGAATGCACACTAAAAGTCTTGTCTACTGCTTTTTTGCGCTACAGGCTACTACCGGCTCGTTGGCTCGGCCTGGTGAATCGGGCACGAAAATCGTTCGACGGGAAATCGTTCGACGGGCGGATGGTCCTGCGATAACAAATGGACTCCCTCCTCAACTGGCATCCGTCGCGGCCTCCATAACGTCAGTTGCTGGGCATGTCGCCTCGCAGGTTCCTGAAGGAAATGGTTTATTGTCGGATGTTCAAAAAGATATAGCAGTGATTGCCTCTAAAGCGCAGCATCTTGCAGGTCAGCATCCGGGCGTCTACGCAAATGTCACACCGGCGCTCGTCGCAGCGGGAGCTAAGATCACATCTGCTGCCAGCATTTACCAGAAGCAAGGTGCCAGTGGTGTGCTCGATTACGCTAAATCTGAATTCGACTCCATCACTGCGGACCTCCCCAGCGCTATCAGCGAACTGGAGCACAATACGAAACTTTGGAATAGCATCCAATCAGAGCTGAAAGGCCTAAGCACGCAAAGTGGTAGCAACATCTGGTCGAAAATTGGAGCTGCAGCTGCTACCGTAGTCTCAGATGCTGAGCATCCAGGGTCGTCTCACGCAGCATCGAAGCGCAATATCGTTAGCGACCTCAGCTCTGACTGGAACGTCGTCAAGTCTAAGGTGCAAGACGCTTGGGAGAGGGCGGAGTGGAAGACGAGCAGCGCCAATAATGGAACTTTCTGCACCAAGGACTCGACGACCCTTCAGTACAGAATGTCGACTGATTTGAAGGCGAATACCGTGTATGGCATTTGCGTTGCCACAACGCCGAATGCTGCACCTGTGGCCACGTTGACGGACGAGCCCGTGAGAGAGACATTATCAACCACGCAATCCGCCTGAAGTTATACCATTTTTGCATGACATCGAGAACATAAGCAAAAGCCCATCGGATGGTGGGTCAAGCACAGAGTGGCTTCAAGTGGGTTGCACATTGGCACGTAACGTGCAAGGTTGATACATCGGGCTATGGCCAAGAGTTGGGTTTCGAATCTAGAATAAATATTCG
Source organism: Viridothelium virens (assembly GCA_010094025.1). NCBI lineage: Eukaryota > Fungi > Ascomycota > Dothideomycetes > Trypetheliales > Trypetheliaceae > Viridothelium > Viridothelium virens. The sequence continues at coordinate 120,644 of ML991834.1, read as the reverse complement.
TAATATGATAATGATAATTGCTGGCAGCTGATCTGTCAGAGCGAAGTACTCGAATTGAAACACAAATGCCTGAGCATTCAAAGACTTTAATGAAGATGATCGAGAGCGTGGCGGTGGTGGTGGCGTATCAACGTGGGGCTATCGCACCCCTGTCGTATCATACCACAAGGATGACAAAAAATGCGGTACACATAAGTTAACCCATCAATTACTATATAATAAACTGTATCCTTGAAAGAGGTGGATAACCAGTGCTGCCAGTCTTGTTTGCTGAGGGGCCCCCCAATTGTGGTGCGCCGCTGTTCAATTATGTCATCCGCGTGTATACCTACCTTACCACGCTTACCTTAGTCGCCGCTGCAGCTCTGTTGCTTGCGTCATTCATTTGAAGACCCTCTTGCCAATGTTCTCACTTCACGACCCCAATGCCAAGCTCTTGGGATTTTTCACACGTCTTTGATCTTGTCAACTCATTGTCAAATACCACCGACCCACCGCATGCTACGCCCTTAGAGAAGCGACCAATCCACCCAGATTCTGCCAAGAACGCGGTAGCAAGTCATCAGAAAGACAATACAGAAGCGTTGACGGGTCTTGGGAACTTTTCAAGACTCTGGGAATACCTAGGCGCACCAGAAGATGCTCCAACACCTGTCGTTTCGGCTGGTGAAGCCTTCGACTTTACCCGGCTACCAGGAAGAGAAGACTATGCCTCTGACGGGGCAGTATACCGGCATACTACGAAGGAGGTGAAATGGAAGGATCTGACAGATGACTATGATGCGTCGCAGACTTTGGAAGAAAGTGAAGGCTCAAAGAACTATACCGCTACATCTAAGCAAGAAAGAAACCGAAGAAAGAAGCAAAGACGCAAGGAAAGAGCTGAATCTGAGCGTCTGAATAGAGTCAGAGCAATTAGTGATTTAGACTCCGAGACTGAACGAAGAGCGACTAAAGGAGCGCCAGCGAAGAAAGCTAGTGTACATCTGCTCAATACTGTACCTCAAACACCAGTCGCCACTCACGGGTATAATTTGAGGCCAAGAACATCAAATGGAACTGTTGACGCGAAAAACACTGAGTCGACTTCTGAGGGCATCCGACCGGCTTCAATACAAGTGCCCAGAATTTGCTCTGCCGTTGGAGACGAGAGCAATTCGGCCATTCTAGGCTCGGAGTTACCCGCTATACAACAGCACGCGAATAATAGAAGATCAGCTATCGAACAACTCACTCAGGAGCTGCGACAAAGGTGGAAACAACCCCTCCCAAAACCGGGGTTTCAAACGCCTAAGACCTCTCAATCGATTCTACATCCAGCTCCAGTATCAGGTGGCCCCCATCCAAACTCGTCACTCCCTCGCGTTTCACCACGCCGCCCAACCATCCAACCACTCACCCTCCGCACAGGCGAAGACCGCTACTGGGCGCTCATCCTAAAACTAATCGCCGACTTCCCCGCCGACCGACGCACGCTCGTGTCTCCCTCGCTGCTCGTAAACCACAGCTTCGACCCGGCCGGGATCCACGTCTTCGTCGACGCATCCAACATCTTCATCGGCTTCCACGACCAGCTCAAACGCGCGCGGGGCATTCCGCTCTCCGCACGCGTCCCGCGCGTCGATCTTTCATTTGGTAGCCTCGCGCTGCTGCTCGAGCGCCGCCGCCCCGTCGCCAAGCGCGTCCTCGCCGGCTCCACGCCTGCCGTCCCCGCCTTCGATGAGGCTGCGCGTATCGGGTACGAGCTTAATGTGCTGGATAAGGTGCACAAGGCGAAGGAGCTTACGGCGCGCCAGAAGTTCTTCGAGGCGGCGAAATCCCCGGGGGGACAGAGGGGCCAGAGGGGCACGCCGCAGCACCGGCGGCAGCGGAGTCAGCATACCTCTGACCTGCCTTCTGATGATGATGAGGATGGTGATGATGATGAGGAGGGGGAGGGGGAGGGGGAGGAAACCCCGACTATGACTGCTGCGAAATGGGTCGAGCAAGGCGTCGATGAGATTTTGCATCTGAAGATTTGCGAATCTGTTATCGACTACTCCCCGCCCAGCACTATGGTGCTTGCGACGGGCGATGCGGCTGAAGCGGAGTACTCGCAGGGCTTCCTACGGCAGGTTGAGCGGGCGTTGAAGAAGGGATGGTCGGTCGAGCTCGTGAGCTGGAGCAGGAATATCAGCGCTGCGTGGCGGAAGCGAAGCTGGGTGGAGGGGTGGGGGCCCGGGAAGTTTCGGGTGATTGAGTTGGATGCGTATGCGGAGGAGTTGCTGGAGATGTGAGGAGAATGGCACCTTGCTGGGGGCCCCTCAATTTTGGAGCGCGGCTTTTCATGTCGGCTGTGGGTTAACACGTTGGAAAAGTGGTAGCTAAGAACTGTTACGGGAAACTTGATTGTTGTATCAATCCCGTTCCAAAGTGGCATGGAATCGGAAGGAGAGATAACATTCGATGGTCCAGCAGTGTCCAAGGGCTACATACACCTAGCGAATAGGGACGAGACCGCCTCTAAGGTAGTTCTGTCTCCGGTGACTGCCGCCTTAAATTGAGCCGTGCTCCGCTTGCCGAAATAGGTAGTATCGATACTGTAACACGAAGGACCCAGAAAACTATGTACATAATCGACTAGAAAGTCATATTGTTCTGAAGCCTCCAATACTTCCTTAATCGTGCTTAAGTGAAGGTGAACTGTTGGACCGTAATGTCAGCAACAATCCAAGTTATACCAGCATCCGCCGTTGTCAGACTGCCCGAAGCATCATTAAGGGCGAGAGTTTTACTGTAATTGGGATCGGCAACGTCCAATGTCAGTATGCTATCAATATACTGGTGCTGCGGGACGGTTCCACAGGCTGCCTGCTGGCACTCCACAGCGGTTCCCCAACCCTGAGCATGATCACTTGCTACAGTACAGTCAGTGTGGATTCCAGAGTCGAAATCGCGTAGCGAAAACACATACTTGTGGATAGAGTTGATATTACTTTACCGTTTACTGAGACCGTCTGGTCATATCTAGCAGTGGCATCGTTGTATTCGTCTGCGGAGAAGTTAGCATGGCGTGGAAACCCCGTGCCATCACGCTGATCACTCACAATCATACGTAACGCGATCACCTGGTGACGCCTTGAAAGGTACACCACCTTCTTGGTTGGCTAGAGACAGATGAGTAAGTAAAGGGTACGTGAGAAGATCGAATGACTGTACTTTGCAGCGTGCTTGCCACAACACACCAGTTGTACTCAGATCATGGTGCGGTAAACTGGCAAGGGGATCTATTTGCGTTCAAGGTAAGCTCGAAGCTGGTGCGTTTGTTCGTTATTGGAAGCTCACACTACACCGACGGTAGAGATGGCGAGACCCTGAATAAGATTGCCATTGCTGGTTCCCATACCAGGCCAAAGAGCCAGGTTTCCGTTGTGAGGGTTGTTGAGGTTTGGGAGGACACGCGTAGTGTTGGTCTCTCGAATCCATGAGCTCGAAGCAACCGGGCCTGTAGAAAAGTAGTTCCCAAACCTACACAGGTAAGAACCGCGGCGGAGAATATCATTAGAGAGAAGCTTTGTCTTCTCCCTTTTGGATGGGCGCTGTTGGGCGTAATCGCATGATCAAGTGATTGCCCTCGTCAACCTCAGAATATATGACTTGGACTTTCTGCGCCCATGCCTTCAACTCTTTCTCGCCCACTTCCCCAGTGTCTGTTATCACAGGTATATTTTCATTTAGTCCAGAGACACTATCAACCATCAAGCGCAGTACGTCGAGATGGTAAACTGCTTTTGTACTTGGTGCATTCCGTGTATATAGCACGAGAGTGTAGACGATGATAGCTGCAGCGGCAACACTAATCAAGCCCATCAAGAGAATGAATGGTATGTAAGTTATTCGATAAGAACCGACCTCAGCTGTGGCACTGACGTTGTAATGGTCTGCTGAAGTGTTTGCGTAAATGCTAGAAGCCACTTCATACGACATACGCTGCACTTCGCCAGACGCATAAAGATAGTTCAGAGCAAACACACTCCAGTTGAGTGGGGGCCCACTGTCAATTGTCCCGGCTGTTCGAGCAAGTGGGGGTCCGATGCCTGGAATTGACGACCCAGGTGATTGATAGTTAAGTGCAGTTTGCCAATTATAGAGAAAAGACAGTGATACAGTTTTCTCACCCGAAAAAGAGGTCTTGGTTATGGTCCAGCCCTTTGCCCCCTGGCGAGTATAATTGAGCAATCCATCCTGGCGCATAATTGTGCAGTCGATACCCCAGGTCGTCATAATAATCTTCGTCCCGCTGAAGCCAGAAGACGTCATGTTAAACGCTTTTGGTTTGACCTCGCCGAAAGGTGAAGGAAATGTGATTTGAGAGTCGTTGAAACTCGTAAACACACCAAGATACGCCCGTGTATGATCTAGCGAAAACGCAACATACTGGTATAACTCGTTATGGGCAATTGGATTTGCGATGCCCATAATACCAGGGATCTCTGCATGATACATCGTATTGTAGTGGTCTGGAGAGGTAAATGAAGGTGTTATATAATAGGAGAGTTCACCCATTTGTGTCGTGTAAAAGTCGTCCGGTTGAAGCGGCTGGCAGTCAATAGATAGACGGTAACCGGGAACGTTCGTAAGGCTAATGACTGATGTATCGATGGCATTTAGAGATTTCCCAGTCGCGTTGGTACCAATGTATACGCTCCCGTTGCCTAACTTTCCAACAGCATCCTCGAAACTAAGACCAGTAAGAAGACCCGTTACCTGGTTAGCGATATTGGATTGCAGCGAAGCGGAAAACCCGGATCCGGATCCCTCGTCTTTGCTTAGACCAAACGAAAAGTCGAAGTTGGAAGAATTAACATTCATTCGCTCAAGTGTCTCTTGTTGAGCATCCGGATATGAAAAGGCCTCATAAGCGATGAAGTTGGATAACATTTTACCGCCTATGCCTGAGAGAAGAACTAATAAGCTGAGCAAGAAAAACCTCCATGTTTTACCTTGCATTAGAGTAGAAAACTTGATAGGGTTGAATCCTCCAGAAGATGTATTGCTTGCCTCTAGCAAAGATGCAAGTGGGTATCCATTTTGCTGTCTGTTTACAACCGAGGTACGGGCATTCTCGAACCAAAGATAATCGAGCAACACCATAATCAGCGGAGCAAGTACCGCGCTACATAGAAAGTCGATTGCTTTTGCCTCTATGTAGCTAAGACGGCCTCCAATAGAACTAGCACCGAAGATATTAGGCCGACGTTGTACGGTATCCTTGATCCACCAGACCAGGACAGCAAAGGGGATTATTGCCGAGCCGAGGATCAATATGTTCATCCAGAATCGTTTACGAGACATCTTCATATCTGAACCTGATTTCGGTAGGGTGCTCACATCGCTAGTAGCCGTGCTGTTTGGCGCGGGCGTGTAGAGTGACTGTAAAGGGCGTTTTTGTTGCCGTTTCTCTAGCAGTGGTGACAAAGAAGTCAGTATTGCGGTAAACGATTTGAAGGCCTCCATGGCTGATGGAATATCTCAGCGGTAGCTCTATGTTGGCTAAGAGAAGATTGAAATCAGCAGAGGCCTGGAATGTCCTTTCTTCTAGGGCGAAGGATTCCGAAATGAACTCGTAGCCTACATGAGGCTGAGGCTAAATCTGGAAAACAATCTTTTTCTTGGTAGTCTAATATTCACAGTAATCTCGATTCAACCAGCGTCTTTCGCGTTATCGGACAACTCGGTTGGTGGCTTGCAAGGCTGTAATGTTGCAGCGAGAGAGGGGAGAGAACAGTAGCTCATTGGCAGAGGTAATATCAGGCTGAAAGAAGGTCTTATATCAAATGCAGCCAATATCCTATGGCGTACATCCCTCTGACCGAACAAGGAGGTAGCAAAAAAAAAGGAATTTAGTAGACGCATTTTGCAGACAAGCCGTGTCAGGAGACTATACCCACATCCTATGAGCTGACGCTGCTTTGCAGTCGTGCGAGAAACTACATTGCACAATGATAATTTTAGCTTGACTTGCTTCCGACCAAGCGATAATACAGGTAGAAGGAAACATACATTCGTCAAGGCAACAGCAGAGGCCTGGCTTCAGCAGCAGCAGATTTTTGAATTCACGCCGTCCTCCACGAGCCTTCCGGGCCGTGAAACGCGAAAATGCTAAGAAATCATCAGAGACGTTTGAAAGCCACTGGGATTGATTACCGGCCTCTAGCTCGTCTGGCGGATTTGTAGAATCGCCTAACACCAATGAATAGGTCTCCAGCATTTTCAGTTTCGTTATGATGTATCGTATTTGTATGCCGATGACCTGCCATCATTTATACTCTCAACTGAACGACTTTTGCCATCGATAGACGTGAAATATTGTTCCGCCTACGACAAGGAAGAAATACTTGACTGGAGGTTGAAATCCTGTGAGGTACTTGTTTGAGCCAGACCGTTGATTGGGACTCCAATGTACGCTTTCATCCTGCGGGACGCTCGACAAAATTCCGCTTGCTCCGATAGACTAAAAGAAGAGAGATCAGAACGAGCCTGACGCAATCTTACCAGAAAAAAGCCATGGTCTGGCTCCCTGCCTTCTGGGCGCTGAGAGTGGATTGCGCTACATCCATTCAACTGCTGTGCCCGGCAGCCAATAAATTAGTGGCTTTCCAATCTCAGTCTCGCCTCCTAATACGTAGCTCAGGTGTGGCGTAAAGCCATACCGCCCCAGCTCAAGCTTGCATACTACATAACCTCTCGGGTCGGGGAACGGAAAAAGACATAGATGTACCTAATCGGTATCTGAGGCTCTACCTTGATTGGATGCAAGAGATTAGAGATGGAGAGACAGGGAGCGAGAGCCTGAGTCCTGAATGCTGACAAGGTTCGCCAAAGCCGCCACCTCCGCCAAAACTCCCACTAAAGTAGAGTACATACTCCGTACGGTAGCGTCAATATCACACACCTCACCAAATTTACTAGTAAACCTACAACTTTCATGCTTTCTATGTTTTTCACCCCCTTTACTGCCTGATTTGGAAGTTGTGAAGCAATTCAATTTACTGTCGTCTTATTTCAATATCCATATTTAGTCTTTTTAGGTTTTAAAAGAGTTGTAGGTGCTGCTCTATGTAGCTGTACGCGCGGAAGAACCTCAGTAAAATCGGAGATTCTTAGTTTAATTTTAATCTGATCTAATCTCTACTTTAATTTCTGCGTAAGTCTCTCATTTCTCCTCTTTACGCAGGTCTCTCATCTCTATATAAGTCTCACCTCTCTGCGTAGGTCTCACATCTTTACGTAGGTCTATTTTCTTTACGCAGATCTCACACCTCTGTGTAAGTCTCTCATTTCTTTCTAAGTCTCTCATCTCTACACAGGTCTCTTCTCTCTATACAAGTCTCTTTATCTCTCCGCAGGTCTTGTACCTGTGTAAGTCTATTATCTTAATACAAGAGACTCACGTAACAATCAGAGACCTATATAAAAGTGTGAGACCTACGTAAATAGGAGAGACCTATACAAAGGTGTGAGACTTATGTAAAAATAAGAGGCTTACACAGAGATGAGAGGCCCATGCAGAGGTAAGACTTACTTAGAGAGGTGAGACCTAAAGCAGAGATCTCTGAGAATAATCTTAACATTCAAGCAGCCTCATATTTTCCTAATTAGGCAATAAGAGTGGTTAATAACATATAGAATAATGGAATTGTAACTTCCGTAGTAAATTTGGTGAGATGCACTGTAATCTTTTTTCGACGCCTTGATTAAAGGTGCGTGTTGGAGATAAGTACCAGAGATCACATCGCGGTTCCTTTTTGTTTTCGAGAACGTGTTAGTCATAGTAGGTAGTTAGACGAAGCAACAGAGGAAAAATAAATCCTAATACTATTCCATACTCGATCCTTTGCATCTCTTCTCAGTGGTGGAACGGGAGCGTGGACGATTTCAAGACCCAGCACGTTTCCTTATATGTACGAAAAGACGCACATTCGAACATGATGCCTCCTCAATTTCAGAAAATCAACATCCGCTCATTATAGTCCCTTCAACCACTCCTGTCGAACCGCTCCACTCACCACCCGCGCCTTCCTCTCCGCCCCGTCCATATCTTCCGCCTTCGCGTCAATATATACCTTCACCTTCGGCTCCGTCCCTGATGCCCGCACGGTAAAGCGAACGTCGTTTTCCAGCTCAGCCGTCAACATCTGCACATCCTTCTGTACCGGAAGCTCTGGAACACGATCCGCAGTCGCAGAGTCATATCCGATCGTAAGATCACGCCACCGAACAATACGGTTCTCCCCCAGCCTCTTCGGGTACACCAATTCCCCTACCTCCGCCTCCTCCTTACCCATCGAGCGTATGCGCGCAAACACCGCATCCGTCACTTCCACAGACGGCGACACGACGTAGAAGTTCTCCTCCGCAAAGAAGCCATACTTCTGGTATAGCGCCTGCAGCTTCTCCCACGGCGAATGACCCCCGTCGGCCCGCCAGCGCAGACACGCGCGCAGAAAGATGGCGGCGGCAGCGATGCCGTCTTTGTCGGCGACGACGGTGGGGAACATGTAGCCGATGGCCTCCTCGAACGCGAAGATCGGGTCGTAGTTGCCTGAACGAGCGAGGTATTGGGCGGCGTTGCCGAGCCACTTGAAGCCGGTGAGCGTCTCAACGAAATGGAAATTCTCGGCGTGGGCCATGGCGGAGAGCATGCGGGAGGAGACGGCGGAGGCGAGCATGACGAGTTTCGGGGGTTGCGTGGAGCTGGAGGGTCGGGTGTTGGCGCTGAGACGGTCTTCTTGGTGTTGTTGGTGGGTGTAGGTCTCAAGCATGTGGGAGGCGAGGAGGATGCCGATTTGGTTGCCTGTGAGCTGGTGCCAGATGGAGGAGACTTTGATCGCGGCGGAGAAGCGGTCGGCGTCGGGATCGTTGGCCAGGACAAGGTCGATATTATTGGCGTCTGCGGTTTGAATGGCGAGATCGAGGGCGCCCTTTTCTTCAGGGTTGGGAAATTTGACGGTGGGAAAGTCAGGGTCTGGATGAGCTTGTTGCGAGACTACTGTCATTGAATCTGAAAGATTGAGGTCCTGAACGGCTCTGGTCAAGTAAGGGAGTCCAACGCCGTGCAGGGGCGTGTAGACGAATCGGATAGGTTCAGTCTGTGGCTGCATCTGATTTCTTTCTACAAAGACGGCCCGATGAATAGCTCTGAAGTAGGCCTCTTGCATTTGTGATAGTACGGCTTCGACAAGCAGACTCTGCTCTTCGACAGCATCATTCCATGAGAGTGGCTCTAGATTGGCCAATATAGCTTTTGTGATTCTGGAATCGTGCGGCGAGACGATTTGACACCCATTCTCCCAGTAAACTTTATATCCATTGTCCTGGGGAGGATTGTGGCTTGCAGTTATCATGACGCCTGCGGCTGCACGTAACTCAGAAATGGCGAACGGTACCAGAGGAGTATGTACCAAAATCTCAAGCCACCAAACCTTGATACCTTTCGCAGCAAAGGCTGCGGCAGCCAACTTGGCGAATTTTTCGCTGTTGTGACGACCATCAAATCCGATCACAATGCCCCTCCTCTTAGCATTGGTGACCTGCTTTAGTACGTAAGAGGCGAATCCTTGCGATGTTTGGATGACTGTAAGAGCGTTAATGCGAGAGAATCCTGCCTCCATTCGAGCACGTAGACCCGCGGTGCCAAATGTTATGCGGTGTTTGAGTCTGACTTCGAGTTCAGAATGGTTACCTTCGGAGAGGAGCCCAGAGATTTCTTCTCTCGTGGATGGATCTTGATCAATACGAAGCCATTCCTTGGCCAGATTTTCGACAGAAGTCATGACTGAAGGATATTTGAGGTGATTGCCCTATGTCATGAGGTATTCCGCAGTGAGAGAGATGGTGGAAATGGAAGGGCGATAATCTTGAACTGAAGAGGAGTTCAGACTCAAGATTCAGACGTTCAGGATACATATGAGCAGTAGAACAGACTATCAAGACAGATGCAGTGCAACTGCACGAATGAAGTTGAATCTCGCGATGCGATTTATACCCGAAAGAAATCCGACTGTGTGGGACAGGGCTGGCGTTGTGCCTCGTACCCTGCGTCTCTGGATCTCTTGGAATCAAGAGCACCAAGTTTGATTCTGAGCCTTTCAAATGTCGAAAACCTACCTCGTTCGGTTGAATGGTGTCTCAAATTGTTTGTACGGGCATGGAGGGATGGAGATGGAGCTCCAAACCCCCACGGTCCCTTCAAGAAGCCACCTGACGCTAGGTGATTAGCGTCAGGTAGCGCCACGTTAACACTGCAGGGACATGACCGGACAGTGTGGACCCCACATGCTATCCAACTCAAATACCGTTGCCTTCCAAGACCCACCATTTCCTCCCTCTTACCTTCTCACACCTCAATGGATTGGCAATAACAATCAATCGAACCAATTGAGCAATATACATTCACTATGGCTAGTATCTCGGCTCGGAAACCTCGAGATGACCCAATTCTATCCCGTCGACAAATCGAGACCCTCATTGCCGATGGAAGGAAAATCATCATCAAGAATGGGAAGGTACTAAAGGTCGACGCATGGCTACCATATCACCCTGGAGGTGACAAAGCTATCCTGCATATAATTGGAAGAGATGCTACAATCGAAGCCAACGCACTACATTCCGCCGATGCTCTCCAACGGATGGACAAATTCCAGATTGGACGAATTGAGGGCAGATGGGAGAACTTCATACCACCAATTCAAGGAGGAAAATTCAAAAAGCTTGAGGAAGACACGATTGAATGGCCATCTCTAGATACTGATGATCAGAGCTCTTCAAGTGCAGAGAGCTTGGTGGATGAGGATATTTTTGAAGAATCGGACGAGCAAAGACTGAGGCGACGAAGGACCGAGGCCACACGTTCAACAAGTCGAGCAACATCAGCGACTTCCCTATCTTCGAACGAAGGCATCGATCAGAAGCGTACGGATGCCGGTATTGCATCTCTGGACGCAAGAACGCAAAAGGAACTCGACTTCGACTTAGCCAAATACCCGCCCCTTGATCCTACCACACAACAAAACATTGTTCAGAAATACCATCTCCTTGATGAACGACTTCACGCAGAAGGCCTGTATCAATGTAACTACACTGCCTATCTCATCGAACTCATCCGCTATGCCTTCCTTTTCACCCTCTTTCTGTACTTCCTCCATCACGGATGGTACATTCCCTCAGCCATGTCCCTCGGCTGCTTCTGGCACCAACTCACCTTCACCGCGCACGACGCCGGCCACATGGGCATCACGCACTCCTACCACACCGACACCATCATCGGGATCATCATCGCCGACTTCCTCGGCGGCATGAGCGAAGGCTGGTGGAAGCGCAACCACAACGTGCACCACATCATCACCAACTCACCCGAACACGATCCAGACATCGAGCACATGCCCTTCTTCGCCATCTCTCACCGCTTCTTCTCCTCGCTCCGCAGCACCTACTACGACCGCGAGATGACGTACGACCCCGTCGCGCGCTTCATGCTGCAATTCCAGCACTACCTGTACTACCCGATCCTCACCTTCGCGCGCTTCAACCTGTACTTCCTGTCCTGGGACTACATCCTGCGCGGGCTCGGCCCCCGCAAGGGCCCCGCCGCCTGGCACCGCTGGCTGGAGCTCGCAGGGCAGCTCTTCTTCTGGACGTGGTTCGGCTACCTCACCGTCTACCGCAGCATCCCGACTGGCTGGGATCGCTTCGCCTTCTTCATGGTCTGCCATATGATTCCGATGGTGGTGCATGTGCAGATCACGCTGAGCCACTTCGCCATGAGCACGTCCGACTTGGGCCCCGCCGAGTCGTTCCCCCAGCGTATGCTGCGCACCACTATGGATGTCGATTGCCCCGAGTGGCTGGATTTCTTTCATGGCGGCTTGCAGTTTCAGGCGGTGCATCATTTGTTTCCGCGCATGCCGAGGCATAATTTGCGGAGAGCGCAGAAGTTGGTGATTGAGTTTTGTGAGGAGGTGGGCATTCCGTATGCGTTGTTGGGGTTTGTGGAGGGGAATAAGGAGGTCATTGGGAGGTTGGGAGATGTGGCGCGTCAAGCAAAGATTTTGGCGGAGTGTCAGAGAGTGGTGAGTACGCAGGCGGATATGGGGATGCATTGATGATGAAATGTCAGGCGATTTTTGGTGAATGTGATACATTTGGCGTGGTTTTTCTGGATAGACATGCAACAATTGGGGTGGCTTGGCGTTGAAAAAAATCTTGCATTCAACACGTATTCGCTAGAGTTCTGCTTAGAAGGACACCGAAATCTTGCGCCGGCGCTATGCAGTATCGAATGTCAAATAGAGCTCCTCCTGCTGGTGTCTTATCATGACGTTTCAACTTTCTTCTTTTCCCATTCCTCTGGCGTAAAACACTTTGGTGTCCATGCGTGAATTGCAGCAATCTCATCCTTCAAGGTTCCATTCACAAGCCGATGTCTCGCCAGCGTGGTCTTCTTTGCGAATTGTGGCGACACTATTATGGCTTCGAACATTTGGCCGCAGCCACCTATAAGGACGATATTAGTTACATACGGATATGAAAGTGCGACTGATGTAAAGACAATGAAGCTGATTGGCTGAATAAACTTGGACGTGACCCGAACATTACAGGAGGGAGTAGCAAACGAGAAGGATCTGGGGCGGGATACCTGATAGATCTTCAATCTGCACGTGTTGAGCTTCAAGCTTTTCTACAAGCTTAACCCGCAAGGTATCTGGAGTTATGCCTGTGACAGCCTGGTTCCGGGAGGCTTCGGCGTCCGTTCGTGCGCTCATGTCTGAAAACTTGGAAAGGCGGGACTACTAATTGATCCCGTACAATGAAAGGACTTGAAGCTTTAATTTGGTCGAGGGAGGACGACTAATCTAGATTGATTGATAATAAGGAAACCGATCAGGAGATTGATTAGATTACAATCGAACTTCGATGAATCTAGCAAGTCTGCCGAGCCGGCTAACATGCCCAATCATAAGCTCTGACAGGGATAGCACAGGGTAGATCTATGATATGGTCTAGAGCTTCGTAGATCTTTAGATTTCGTATGTTTTCTACTACAGCTCGACGTGCCATTAGTATGGCCTCGAAACCGACTACAGCCCCGTTCTCAAGGGCGGTCGTCAATGCAATGAGGAAACTGTAAGCAAGCGGCCCCCAGATGCAGCGATCGAAAGAGTCATATACTTACACGGTTCGACAGATATCCCGAACAATTAGCAGATAAGAGCTGGGATAATACTGGCCGTGAGTGCGCGTCCACTTTTTTGGAGAAGCATGTCACTAAAGTTCTGGTCAAGTGCTTCTAGAAGCTCCGTTCGATCCTCTACGGAGACAGATGAACTCGATTCTCCTCACCGTGGACCTCACCAAGGCAGTGGTAGACGAAGCCATTGAGCGACAAGATTCCGTCATAGTGGCCTACCGTGCGTATCAACCAGAGATGCCTTTTGGAGTCTCGACCTGATTTCTCTCCAAGCGTAGATCCAATCATCTTCAGAGGCCTCAAATCCCTCACATTAGCGAATAGTCAGCAGCAGTCGTTACTGAGATTAGCGGCTGAGGGGATCAGTGTACGAGAATGAAAATCCGTTGCTGAACGCTCGGCCTGGGACTTACGAACCTCAGGTATACTGTCCCCATACTGCGATCGACGCTGCACCGGGTGGTCTTGGGGATTGGCTTGCAGATATCGTGACGGGGACTCCCGTCAGCGTGCCGCAAAAGAAAGAAGATAAAGACGCCAAGGAGAACGGGGCTCAAGATGCCGGCACAAAATCTAAAGACACAGATAAAGACACAGATAAAGATAAAGGCACGGATACACAAGAGGACATGTCACTTGCACCACCAAAACGCCCAGTCTACATGCTGCAACACCACCCTTCTCAAGCCGACATCAAAGAGCCAGATCTCAAGCTGTAAGCCCATAGGCCCTCTCCCACTCCGCATCATCCAAACTCTTCTCGCTAACCACCCCTCCTCCTTCACAGCGACGCCTTCGACCACACCCGCCACACCATCCAACCCCTCTCGCTACCCTCCCACCCCGGCGCCGGCATGGGCCGCATCGTGCGCTTTCCCCGCCCCCAGCCCTTCCTCGCACTAATCGAGCGCATCGGACGAGGACTCGGCAACCCGAAAGGCTTCCCGATCGCGATCCCACAAGGCGCGAGCCTCGACTCCGTGATGGTGTCGAGCGTGGGGATCTGCGCCGGGTCCGGCGGCTCGTTATTCGCGGGGCTCGACGACGTCGACTTGCTGTTTACGGGGGAGCTGAGCCATCATGAGGCGCTGGCGGCGATTGAGCGTGGACAGAGTGTCATTGCGCTGTTTCATAGTAATACGGAGAGGGGGTTTTTGCATAGTGTGTTGAGGGGGCAGTTGCAGGCGCAGGTGGAAGAGGAGTGGGCGATGGTGAGGAGGGAGGAGCAGGGAACGGAGGGGATGTCGGAGGATTGGAAGGAGGCGTTGGAGGATGAGGAGGTGAATGTGGAGGTGAGTGAAGTGGATCGCGATCCGTATGGGATTATGATTAGTAAGGCGGAGCTTTGAGAGACTGTTTGAGGGCCAGAAGTGTGGGCACGGGAGATCAGTGGTTTTGGAGTGGTCCGTATACCCAGAGCTAGAAAGCTTAGTGATATTTTGGTGCAAAAAGACCTGTGCAGCCTCTTTTTACTACCACAGTAGAAGAGAAATGTCTTCGATTGGAAGTTCGCATCGCTGCGGTAGTATCTAACGCCATGAGAGACTCTATGGAAAGTCTCTAGCGGTACTCAGTCTCCAATGCGGTCTATTCTCTCACCTCTCCCAAATCAGGCCCCCTGCAGAGAGGGTTGAAGATCACAGATCTAGCAAATAGGTTCAATCAGGCAACTCTGTCCTCGCAAATCCATACTTCGTTTCACTTCCCCCTCCATCTCGCTCTCCTCGCCTCCACATAACTTCCACTCCTTATCGCCTTCCAAATCCCATAAACCCCCGGCACCGGCCACAGTCCCTTCACCCATGCCCACCAACCCTCTCTCGCTCTGACCTCCGACTCCTCATCCACATGCACCTTGTCCCACACACTCGGCAACCCCTTTGCTTGATACTTTTCCCTCAGATCCTCATACCATTCCCTATCAAACATCCCCCAAAAATCCTCCTCCCCATAATACGTCTGCGCATACAGCCACTTCATTCCCCCCAGGTCCCTGACCTTCTTCTCCAGCTCCCGATTCGCAGCCACGAAGGCGCGCGGGTCACGTGGACCCCATCCCCACACCCCAATGTTGAGAAGGGGCGACGGGTGTGAGGATGCATGATGTGGGTGCATGGTAGGGAGTGGAGATTGGCGAAGCGGACAGAGCCAGAGAGGGTAGATGGAGAGGGTTTCGTCGACATGGTTGATGAAGGATGAGGCTGTGGAGAACGGAAGGGCGAGGTCTTGGACGAAGTAAGGGCGGGCGTAGGGGCTGGCGTGAAGGGCGGTATAGAGCATGCTGAAAGATGGTGTCAATTGGGATCTCGATGGAATTCAAGGAAGCGGAGAGAGGAGGGGGACAATACCGTGTGTGTAAGAAGTCGTCGAGCCACCAGCGGGTGTATTTATTGAAGGGAAAATGGAAATACTCGAATGCGGATTTGCCGACCCAGAAGCCGCCGCGATCGTAGCGGAAGAGATATTCGGCGAGAGGAATGGTTTCGGTAACGGGACTGTGGCGCTTGGAGATGGCGTCTTGGACGTGTATGTAGAACCACGGATCCCAAGGATCGCTAAAGCATTGGATTCGAGAGGTGCTTTCATCGGTCATGTAGCCAGTAATGACAGCGGCTTGGTCCTTTGAAAAGACGATACCATCCACAAAATCCAGCATCGGGTCATTTGTTGACTTCTCAATCACCCTGATCGCCTCATCGACGCTACGAGCGAGATGATACGTTGTCCGTACGTATTTCTTGGCTTTCACAAGCTTCAGCTCCGCCAGCGTCGTCACGCCCATTGTTCCCACAGCACCGGCCGCACCATGAAATAAATCGGCATTTTCCGTATCAAAAGCATTGAGGACTTCCCCGTTAGCAAGGACCATCTCAACGGAGTTCAGTGTCCGATCAAAGAACCCGTATTTGAATGAACTGCTCTCTCCTGAAGTTCCCGCATAGCCACCGCCCACCTATTACCCCTCATTAGCCATAGAGACTTCTCTTTCAGTACTCCGAAGCTCCTACAGTAATGCCAGGGAAGTCCATTACTACTGGTGGTATCAGACTGTGCTCCAGTGTCGCTTCGACTAATCGATCCATGGACACATTCGGCTCAACCATTGCGGTTCGTGCTTTCGTATCAATGTGTAATACATTTGAAAGCTCGCTTGTATCGATTAGATTTCTGCCTTTTTTGGATCGTCGAGTGGAGTTTGTGGAACCGTGAGTGATTCGAAAGCGCTCGCCACGGCGGTGAAAATCTTGGACGGCGGAGGAGATTTTGGAAACGGCCCGATGATGGGCATCGAATGGGTTTGAAGTATGTATTTTCTGACGTGATACGATACAAAACTGCGAGCTTTGGGCGACGGGGATTCTTCGAGAGATTCTAGAAAAGATAGAGGTTGGGCCAGACCTCGGGAGCGGCTGGAAAAACGGCTGGACATTTTTCATCTTGAAAGAATTCTGTCTCAGCGCAATGCTTCTGATGAGCCTGCGAAGAAACAAAGTGATACACGGCGAGAAGTTAGCAAGGAATGGTTGGTTCGGTAAATCCAATTCATATACGGTCGAGTATCATCTTGACCAACGCAGTGCAGATTCATGAAATGAAGGCTTAGAATCACTGTACGTTTAGCACAGATCGGAGTGACCCACTCTGCGTTTTCTCATGCCTAAAGGACTCGAGTCTGATCGGTGCATGAGGGTTCAATGAATGACTAAGCATTTCAGGGTTTTTGGTGTTTCATAAGGTACCTTACAATTCATTAATTCATTCGCTCTAGAGAACACTTGAGAAACTTTCATTTAGAAGTAACAAGTAGTGCCCCATGCCCAATATTCATAGCAGAACGCTCCCTAACAATCATATGTACAGGTGATTCTTGTGTCATTGCCTGTGCCAACTGCGCGGCGGGCAAGTAGCCTTGCTCAGAAACATAGAAGATAGCAAGCCCTCATAAAATATGTAGAGCTGAAATCTTGATACTTTTGCGATGCACTTGATCTGACGTACTGTCTAAAAAAGATCAGCTTGGATCTGGCCCACCTTGTCGTGGGGGCAAAGGCTCAATGATTGGCTAATCTAATTTCCTCCGAGCTCGGTTTGACCGACGCGCATGGATTAGCTTTGCAGGAATGCGGGGTTGAAGTTACAAAGAGACAGGTACCTGATAGCTTTCACGAGCCCGGTTGGCTTCACATGCTGGATGTTAGGGGTACAGGATGTGCGTAAGATGTGCGCAGGGCGACCATCAGTGAGCTGATGATGGTCGAGCAGAACCTTTTTTTGCAAGCTGAACGTGTACCAAGCAGGTATACGATAACTAGGGTAGGAATTGGGAACATGCTCTTCTGATTCGAAAGCTCGGGGAACTCTCTGAAGTCATACAGCAAAACGTCACCCCGCAATCGACAGCTTGGTCGATCTGCGGATCAACTATGGAGCCACCAAGCTCTCCGCAGGCTTCTCAAGCTTTCCATTGATGCTTGATGGCTTCTTATTTCTTTGCACATGATCAAAAGCCGTTGCGGAGATAGTCTTGTGCCATTGGAAATTTTTGCAGACGGCTTATTCCTTGGCGGGAGAGCAACGCTGCCACCCACTCCACCCCAGCCTTTTCTCCACTGCCTCCTCCAAGACCCACAAGCATCCCAGCTCCTGCTAAGACCCCTAAAGAACCCCCTTGGCTCCGGACCACCCGCAATTCCACTCTTCTACGTAACTTTGAAAATTCCCGTTCCTTACTCTGCGCCGTGCAATCACCCTTGCCTTCTGTTTTGAGCTCAATCAGCCGCCGCTATGGGCGACTTACCTCGAAGGGACGTGAGCAATCACCTCCTCTTTGAGGTAGCAACAGAAGTCGCAAATCGAGGTAAATAGTTGAACACTTGAATACTTGAATTGAAGGTTTGGTACTGATTGCTGGACAGTCGGCGGTATCTACTCAGTCCTTAAGTCCAAAGCTCAAGTCACCACTGCCGAGTATGGCGCGCGATACACCATGCTCGGTCCCCTCAATTACGCTTCTGTATGTTACGCTCTAGAGAACTTTTGGGTCTCATATGCTGAGTGGGTAGGCACAAGTCGAAGTGGAAGAAATTCAGCCCAAGGACCCTGCATTGATCAAGACAATAAAGTCTATGGGAGACCGAGGGATCAAAACATTGTACGGACGGTGGCTCATTGACGGAGCACCTCGAGTTCTGCTTTTCGACACCAAGACGGCATACTATAAGCTAGACGAGTGGAAGGGAGACCTCTGGTCAATTGCTGGCATACCCTCACCTCCAGACGATGGGGAAACGAATGAGGCTATAGTTTTTGGATACGTTATTGCATGGTTTTTGGGCGAAGTAAGTTATCCTGACTTACAATGATATGTGAGCGAAGCTGATGAAGTACAGTATGTCTATCACGAACAGGAACGAGCCGTTGTTGCACAATTTCACGAGTGGCTTGCTGGCGTTGCTCTACCGCTCTGCAGAAAACGACGGATAGATGTGACCACCATTTTCACCACACATGCCACCCTACTCGGCAGATATCTTTGTGCAGGATCGGTGGATTTTTATAACAATCTCCAATACTTCGATGTTGATGCTGAAGCTGGCAAGCGTGGCATCTACCATCGATACTGCATTGAGCGCGGAGCAGCACACTCTGCCGACGTTTTCACCACAGTCTCCCACATTACGGCCTATGAAAGCGAACATCTACTCAAGAGGAAACCCGATGGCGTCCTACCTAATGGTCTCAATGTCAAAAAATTCTCAGCAACCCACGAATTTCAAAATCTACATCAGCAGTCCAAACAGCGCATCGCCGACTTTGTCCGAGGACACTTCTACGGCCATAATGACTTCGATCCGGAAAATACTCTCTACTTGTTCACCGCTGGACGATACGAATACCGAAATAAAGGTGTGGACATGTTCATCGAGTCTCTGGCGCGTTTGAACCACCGTATGAAGAGTGCAGGATCAAATACGACTGTCGTTGCATTCATTATCATGCCAGCGCAAACCACGTCCCTTACAGTCGAAGCACTCAAAGGCCAAGCCGTCATCAAATCACTCCAAGATACGGTGCGCGTGGTCGAACAAAATGTTGGAAAGAAGTTGTTCGAGCGAAGCCTTGCATGGCACGAGGGTCAAGAACTCCCTGAAGACAAGGAGTTAATCACGTCGACAGATAAAATCATGCTCCGGCGGCGACTCTTCGCAATGAAGCGAACAACGCTTCCACCAATTGTTACGCATAACATGGTCAATGACAGTGATGATCCGATCCTGAACCAAATCCGGCGGTGCCAGCTCTTCAACCACCCTTCTGACCGCGTCAAAGTCATCTTTCATCCCGAATTCCTCAACTCTGCGAACCCTGTGCTCCCCCTGGACTACGATGATTTCGTACGCGGCACCCACATGGGTGTCTTCGCCTCCTACTACGAGCCCTGGGGCTACACACCTGCCGAGTGCACAGTCATGGGCGTACCGAGCATCACGACGAATCTATCAGGCTTTGGATGTTACATGGAGGAGCTAATCGAGAACGCAGCCGACTATGGCATCTACATCGTCGATCGCCGCATGAAGGGCGTCGACGACAGCGTCAATCAATTGTGCGACTACATGTTCGAGTTCACCCGCAAGAGCAAGCGCCAGCGCATCAATCAGCGCAACCGCACCGAGCGACTAAGCGATCTCCTAGACTGGAAGCGCATGGGCATGGAGTACGTGAAGGCGCGACAGCTCGCCCTGCGCCGAGGTGCGTTCTTTCTATCCACAATCCAATTTCCCACAGCAGCACCTCCCCTCTCACCACCCCCCTTCCCATCACCTCCAAAATATGCTCCGACTAATATTCACCCCAGCATACCCCACCTCCTTCGACACCGACACCTCCGAAGAACCCGGCTTCTTCGACGGCACCGAGCTGAAAGTCTCGCGCCCGCTCTCCGCCCCGGGCTCTCCCCGCGACCGCTCCGGCATGATGACGCCCGGCGACTTCGCCTCCCTGCAAGAGGGACGCGAGGGCCTCAGCACCGAGGACTACATCGCTTGGAAGCTGCCGGAGGAGGAGGATCCCGATGAGTATCCGTTTCCGCTGACGCTGAAGACCAAGGGCGAGAGCGCTACGATGGGTAGTGGTAGTGGGACGGGGACGGGGACAGGGACGCCGGTGGTGCTGGGGACGGGCGCGGCGTTGGTGAATGGGGATGTGGCGTGAAAGGCGGGGCCGACTGGTGGAATTGGAGGAAGGGAGGGAAAGGGAAGGATGGGGGCAGAGGGGAGGGGATGAAAGCCAGCGGTCTTTAATGGTCGTGCAAGGCCAGATTCGCATCTTATAATTTCTCCTTTCTCTGTCGGATTCATGGCATTCTGGATTCTTGAGCTTTGTTTTACATCTGGCATTTTTGTGCCGACTGTATTCTATTGTGGGGTGTATGTATGCCTTCGAATTCGATAATCCAGACTGGATGTCTACTCTTCTACATCCGACCTACGGCTGTGTAGTTTAAGTCGACTACACTGGGGCTATGATTTGATTTCATGAGATGAGTGACAAGATTGTAGCCCAAGTCTATGAGAATGCCTGCATTCTCGATCTTAGTACTCTGAGGAGATGTAGTTAATGTACTACGATACGGTCCTTCGATAAATCATCATCTGCAGCCGCTGTACTCTCAGCTGAACGGTCAGCAGAACTAAAGCTGTCTTTAGCATTTGTGGATCCCATAGATCAAGTGAGTTGGTCATGATTAACGAAGCTGAGCTCGGACGGCAGGGCAGCCGGGCTCGCAACCCTACGTCTTTTTGGAGAGTCCCTCCGTGAACTGTTGCTTAACCGCTCTTCACTGAGAGACGCAGATGTCTGGGAACTTTGCTGAGGATTTCTTTGAGACGATGATTCTTCTGTAGTTGCTTCTGAGGACTCTGTGCCTAAAGCAGCAGATACATCAGAGCTCCCTACGGGATCCAGAACTTCACCAGAGAGTGATTGAGAAGTATGAAGGCTTGAGCCTAGGCCACTATCCGTAATTGGGGTCTCGTACCCTGCTGGCGCCTTCTTGGACCACGAGAGGGCTTCGTTGTGACTAAAGATCAAAGCACCACGATTGTCAAGTCTCGGTAGACTTAAGTTCGAGTTCGTCCTTGACTTGCGGGGTTTGGACTTCGAGGGTAGTAGAACCTGTACGTACTCAGAATGCTCTGCAGTTGCTGCCTCTGACTCAAAGCTTTTCAGGCGAAGTAAAGATCTTATAGTTGGTAATGCTGATGAACATGTAGCTTTTCCCGTGTCCATGGTATAAGTAGACATGCATCTGCATTCGTCCAGAACGCAATCAGGTATCTGCCAGTCAATATTCCGGGTAAGCTTCAGAGGGTTTGTATGCGGATCGCCTCGATAATCTTCCATTATCTGCTTGACATCAGTCGTACAGGCAGCGAGGTAGTACTTGTGCTTAGGCAAATCCCTCCAAAGAGGGCACACTGTGCTCGTGCCTGCAGGTTTTATGATGCTGCCATAGCCTCGTCCGAAGAGCGTTACTGCATTTATTTCTTGGATAAGATTTATCCATCCGTTGCCAACTGTAGGGAGCGCTGCTACACGTGGGTAGAAGGGATCTCGAGATCTTGCTATATCTGAAAACTCCCAGCCTTCAAGGCGTTTCCGGGGATCCAAAGATAAATTGATTCCTGCCTTACCATTGATTCCCGCTTGATGCTCAATGGTTTTCTCCAAAACACTGTACAGTTCTTCACTCGATCGCCAACGCAGTAGTAGCTGTCCTTTCTCTTTGAGACAGTCTCCCATTCCCCATTTTCTCTCTGCGTACGCTCTTCCCACACTTCCGATCTTTCCGGGTAGATCTTTAGTTCCAAGTTTGATTGATTCAGGAGGACACCGATGGCTGAGTCAGTGGTGTGTGTGACAGGCGCCTCTTCCCAATTTTCTGAGTGGAAAAGAAACGCAGACTGAAATGGATCGCTTCTGTTGTGTTCCAACGAAGCCCGGAGTAGATGGAGCAAAGTGCTGGTACCATTTACAAGCCAACCCCGTTCGTCAGCCTCGTCCCACAATACCATATACTTTGCGTGTAACCATTGAAGCTTCGGGACAAGCTCAGTTCGAGACACATGAAGTGGTATATCTCTGGTGCCACGGGCAATTGTGCCACTACCTGCGACAATTTTGCCAGCACTGATGGAAACCTTTTCCAGTACACAACCCGGAGAGGGTTCTGGGAGTGTGGATGGGAACACAGAATATTTAGCATTAGCAGCACCTATTGAAAGAAGCAAGTTAACGTCAGAGAAAATCCTTTCATTATCGACGAGCTTACCGGCACAGCATTCAGCTTCAGGTAGCCAGCCCACTATATGTCGGCATCTTTCCAAGTCTGACGTGCTTGGTTGGTCCTGACAGAAGGAGTCGTCCTCAAGGTATGAGACATGGCTACCATCATTGTGAAAATATAAGTGCCACATTATAAATTCTGCAACCTGTGCTGTCAAAGATAACATGCTCGAAAAGCCTTTGAGGTATAGAGATTCGTTGAAAAGATTGATCCGTTCGGTTTGAATCAGTGCTGCCATCATTTCAAGAGGAACGTCTAGGCCTCTGATACCTACAGACCTCTTTGGTGTAGGGAATCCCGTTACCACTACGGGATTCTTAAACATGTTATGTCAGCATTTCCCGTTTTCTATCTTGCAAATATCCTGATGTTCCTCAATTGTAGAATAGATGCTGCACATTGGCTCGGTAATTGGCATCCCGCTCATATAGAGCTTTACGCTTGCCCTATTAAAAGTGCCCACGGAGGGTGTACAGAGGGACACACCCGACTGGCTTGGAGATGGGCGTAGCGCCGCAGCCAGCCATGCGAGTTGCTCACCAACCTCTGCTATCGATTGCATGTCTCCACGGACCCGGCAGGCGAGCGATGATTGATCATACGACCCAATGAGCCTCGTACCGTTGGGCAATGACTGTACACTGAATCGTCCTTCACGCTGCATGATGTCCTTGACTAAACTCAGAACATACTGTCCCGACGATGGCCACGTCTGCTGCATGTATTGCTCGCAGGTTAGAGCTTGTGCATCGTCGACCGATCCGGTCAACGTGATCGCCTTCCCAATGGCTTCGTGTGGGAGCCCTGGATAATTCTGCTCTTGAACGAAGGCAAGTAGGTGCCAATCTAGACGAAACCCTAGGGAGGTTCTAGCCGCTGAAATGTAGCTAATGTTGCTTGCATCACCTCCTGAAATGAATTCGAATATCCGGCATCGTAGATCTCCCACCAAGTCTGGATCTGCTGGTGCCATGAGGATTTCTTTGTGCAAATTTTTGAGTAGCCATTGGTTGGCTACTCGATCTGAGATTAGACCGTTAAAAAGACTAGAATCTTCTTCAGAGACAGCAGGCTTCGGGCTGCTGGGAAGTCTACCGACTCGATTAATTTCCGAAGTTTCAGCATCCTCCCCTGATGCTTTGTGGTCTTGCAACCAGTCACGGACTCGGCTCCGCGAAGATACAGCACTTAAGTCGCCTATTTCCCGTTCACGATTTTCTTCAGAGGCCCAAAGCTCTTTGAAAGCTTCTGTAATCGGTCTATAATGCTCTTCGGTTAGCTTCAAACTCAAGGATACCATAATTCAGAGCGATGTTCATCAACCGAGAATAACAAACTACTTACGGCGGCTTGGGCGTTCCTCAACTGATAATTAATACAATGTTACTTCGACTTTAGTGTTATGACCATGTTGGCCCATGTTAAGGCGGTGTTAACATGGACCAATAAGGTCATAACATTTAATCTGAGGTAACATTGTATTAATCACCAGTTGAGGAACCCCCCAGCCGCCGTAAGGTAACTTTGAATGATTGTCCTCGAAATAGTTGATTTGAGCATTCCTGCCAAACTGCTCCGATCAAGACTTGGACGAAATGACACTATGACTTATCACAAACGCCCTCTCTGCTTCATCGCTATTCTGATCATCGGCGGAATGCTATTTGCTCACAGGCTATTTTAGCCACTCTTAAACATGAGAGATTGCAGTCTGATATTTGGGCTCTCCGGGAGAACAAATGCTTGCATGTATTTGCATCGGAAGAAGATACTGATAAACTCACCCTGCATGACTGTAGATAAAATTTTGAGGAGACTCCATGATACCATGGGAACCAGTCGATGCATCGTGTCCAGATTGCAGAGCAAAGCCACGTAACAAGTGAGGGAGGCAAATACACGCACTGCTAAAGCTCTCATGGTCGCCAAATTCGGAGCGAACGTAAGTAAATAGATTATTTGCAATCTTAGTAACCAGTTCTTGCTTCCTGGGAGATACCTCGGCCATTGGTGTGGCTCTTCGGCCCATTAATCGAGATGCTTTTTCAGATATCTCTCTCATTCTCTGCTGATTTTGAGATATGTATGTGGATCCGTACCCGGAGTTCGTCTTAGCGCTAAAATGTGCAGGTACGGTTGGCTGGATCGTTGCCGACATCAGCGAGACCTTAGAGGGTGAGCCAATGGGAGGTCGAGGCTCGTGAGTGGCTTCAGTTGATCGAGGTCCCGGCTTCCTCATTGGTCCAAAGTTTGCAGGTCTGATGGGGGCGCTCGGCATTGAGGCCGCTTTCCTCATCATCGCTCTTTTGTCTTTGGATTGACTGGGAGGCCCGCCTTCGATTGATTTTAGCGCCCCGGGTGCAGAGAACTGGTCAGAATATGCAAAGTCTCGTTCTAGTGATGACAATTTCTTTTTGCCCTGACTCGGAGAATGAGGAGTAAAGCGGCCTTCACCAGCACCTGAACCAAAGCCTTCAGTAGGTAAGATGGATTAGAAGAATCCATCGAACCCAAGGAGTTGCAGACCTGGATACTCATCATATTTGAAGTATTGTCGACTGGCAGCAAAAGAGCTATCAGCTGAAAAGGCCGGCTCATTTGAGATACTCTCCTTTTGTTCATCCATGCGAAGAAAGTGTGGCATGTAACCTCCAGCAGGATCCTCTCGGAAATCTGTAGTGAGAGAGGAGGCCATGTGGTCGTAGCTAGGTTCTATTTCTTGTAATTTCCTGCCACATAATTTTGCTGGCCATCGTTCGGAGGCTCCAAAGTCGAGCATCTATAGGGTGATTTCAGGAGCTGCAACAGACTTTAATGGAGTATCTCACCTTGTCGCTAATGATATCCAACTTGTTCTTCTCCCAGTACTCGTAGGCCATTCTCAGCGCATTGATATCAGTATCGGTCCAGGCGCGCGTCCGCTCATGCAGACGCTTGTAACGCATCTGGAGTGCGGGTACCCGATAGCTCTTCTCAAGGT
The DNA here is from genome assembly GCA_010094025.1 of Viridothelium virens. NCBI lineage: Eukaryota > Fungi > Ascomycota > Dothideomycetes > Trypetheliales > Trypetheliaceae > Viridothelium > Viridothelium virens. The sequence goes on along the minus strand of ML991834.1, from coordinate 95,087 downwards.
CAGACCGAAACCTTGTAGATATATCATTCCATGAAAGTTTCTCTTCTTCTTTGAGCTTCATGAGTAGCTGATCTTCCTCGCCGAGCTCGCTCTTGTTAACACAGGACGATTTTCCTCGCCCCTGGAAGGCCTCTGGGCTGGTTTCCCTAGACCGTGATCGTTTTAAAGAGGACTTCTCAAAGACACCCATAGGATTCGGTGCAATTTGAGGAAAAGATTGCCACGGTTGTTGCGATTCAACTCCCATTACACTGAACTTGCTACGTCCAGATGAGGTGCTGAGATTTTCAGTTGGTGCATGCTTAATGTCAAGATGATTAGCGGGCGAAATAATATCATCATCACCGCCTGGAACAAATGCACTAGAACTTATCGCTGATTGTGGGAGAGCCTGGTACGACGAAAAGATTGGTTTCGAAGGTAGATCAAGGGTCTGTGGATGAGGCTCGATCGGAGGAAAAGGTGAAAGATATGAGTTCCCATACGGATCATTACCAAGTTGAAGCTATTAGGTATTGTTAATAGCGATTATTGCTTAGGAAATGGGGACTTACTGAGTCCGTCAAGAGATCATTTTGTGAATGTGTTATGTCAAAAGATTGCTAATTAGATTCCCCTGGAAATCCGGAAGCGGTACTATGTTCGTAGGCTATGTCCGCGGTGTGATTAGGGTCGAGAATTTTACGAGAATCAAGCATGTTCGGTGGTATATTAGACGCAGATGAACGGTCGTCCATACTCGGTGGTGCAGAACGTAGGACTCTGTGCTCTCTTTGTGCTCGAGCCTGTGAGGCTAAATCTCGAAATATCCGCCTAGTACTTCCGTGGCCACCTCTAGCATGGCACTGCCTCTGCTTCTATTTCGGCTGAAGCCGTGAAGTCGAGTGTCGAGATATCGTTGGTGACGATGAAAGTAGTGTCAATCGAATTAGACGTCTTCTCGAGGTAACATAGTCTCTGAGGGGCTGTACTCAACGCGACGGTAGAGACCTCTTTCACCGATATACAACAGGGTGTCATGGGCTTTAAGACGGGAGCCTCGTAACCGCCCAGCTAAGGTGCAAGTAGGTAGGTATGAGAAACGCCCGACATGGTTTTGATTGGACATCGCCCGGGTCAAATGTGCTTTTTGCCACACCATCTTTCGTCCTGAACAGTAAGGCAACAACATCGATCGGCGATTGGTGCTGAGCAAAAGGTTGTGCACTTCCTGATTCAGCCTGGGAGCTTTAAAAGAAATCCAGCGCAGCTCGACCAATAGGTACGATTACATGTTCGTGCCTGAGCATCTACCAGAGGGTCTTAAACGAAATGGTTGAAGACAAGTTGAAGTCATAATTAAGCCTTGCCCCGCTAGCTGGCGAGCCTGCTGTATAATGCCAGTTTTCGACGCCATATTGATGAGCTGAAGGAGTCTGTCATCTCCTGGTGCATAGAACAGCGCTCTGAATCTTTGCACGCAGGATCCGGCCAATTTATCGAAGGATATAAATTTGACGCTTTGATAACCCAGACTGGTATAAACATCAAGGTGAAAGCTCCTGACAGCGATATTGTAATGAAGAGCTGCAAAGGGTACGGTAAGGTAGGACAGCAATTAAATCCTATGAACAATGACGTATATACCGAAGTACTTCTCCTCGAGTGCCGAAGGTACCTGACAATTAAACGCCGGTGTCAATCCCACATTCGTCTAATTTCAAGTTTGCTTTCTAGAAAATAGCATTAGTAGGTACCCACCTCTTCAACCTCTTCCTCCCTAATACTATGCTTGGCTCCGACCCTTCAATGAACTTCCTCATCACCGGCGCCGCTCGGGGCATCGGCCGCGGCCTGACCCGGCTCCTCCTCCAAAAAGGCCACCGCGTCATCGCCCTCGATAACAACGTCCCCGAGCTCTCCCACACCGAATCCCTTTTCTCCGCCTACCGCTCCTCCTCCTCCTTCTTCTCCCTCCACTGCGACCTCCGCGACCCCACCGCCATCCAGGACGCCGCAGCCACCACCGCCGACGTCTTCTCTTCCCACCTCGACGTCCTCATCAACAACGCCGCCGACACCTCCACCGTGCTCGGCCCCACCATCGAAGACCTGACCCTCCAGCAATGGAACGACACCCTCGCGACGAACCTCACGGCGCCGATGCTGCTGTCCCAGGCGTGTCTCCCGCTTTTGCGGAAGTCGCCCTCGCGACCTCGTGCGGGATGCATTGTCAACATCTCGTCGACTCGCGCGCACCAGTCGGAGCCGCATAGTGAGGGGTATGCGGCGAGCAAGGCGGGTCTGCTGGGGCTGACGCATGCGTTGGCGTCGAGTTTGGCGGAGTTGGGCACGGGGGTGCGGGTCAATGCGGTGGTGCTGGGGTGGGTGAGTGTGGCGGATGAGTGTGAGGCGAGTGATAGGGAGGGGAAGGGGTGGGAAGAGGCAGGGCAGTTGAAAGAGGAGGATCATGAGTGGCACTGGGCGGGAAGGGTGGGGATGGTGGAGGATGTGAGGGAGGCGGTGGAGTACTTGAGGAGGGCGGAATGGGTGACTGGGTCGGAGGTGGTGGTGGACGGCGGCGTGGGAAGGAAAATGGTGTACCCGGAGTGAGAGGCAGAGATTGTGGAGAGACGTAAAGACGAGGTGAGTGGATATTTTCTTAATCAGGCTATTGCCAAGCTTGACTGTGCAGAACGCATTGTATGCAACAAATACATCAGCTGTTCAAGCTCCCGGCTTTTCTCTTCGAGGCTTGTGCTGCGCTTTTGGGGCAGCCTAGCCCCGACCCCGAGAAAGTGTTAATAGTATACCACTACAAGCTGCAGTACTTATTCTTCGGTCCCATGATCCGGGCGGACAATAACTGCCGTGGTAATAGATGGGGAGTCCGGTCGGTAAAAGCTGTCTGCAGAGTGAAGGGGCAGAGTTATTGCGGAAAATTCGAGGGAAACGACGAGACCCGATCTGGCTTGGACTGGTTTATAATATGAAAAAAATCCCAGTTGATTCTTGTGATTCAGTCTGCTAATTTGACAGCAGATATATTGGCTCTAATGCGCAAGAGAAGTATGAGACAAGAGAAGTCGTGACACAATTCATGAATTTGAATTCGACGGTACCAGCCGAGCACCTGCTCGTAGGGTGCGAACCCCGAAGATTGTCACGCAAACTTCGCAGAATCCGTGCATCCAACCACCTAAATCTTGGCTAGCTTATACCATCGCTTTACTGCCACTCCGCCGCCCATTCGTGAGCAAGCCTAATCCTACCAGAATTGCCGATAATGCAAAGGTGAGGAACATGAAGACATAGTCAGCCTCGACCTTCTTGCAGCGGCCAGTAAGCTGGTCCTGCGTGTCATAGCCAGCAATAGGGCGACTGTCTTTTACATTCACGCTGCCTCCGTTGATTAAGCTGTTGGTAGATGTGTCGTCGAGGCTATCACAACTAACGCCTCTCGTCGTTACTACGTAGGCCTGTCAAAGATTTTTAGGTTAGCCTCGGTCAATTGTTTGAAGAAGATAGCACGGTCCAGACCAGACAGACTGGCGGTGATGACTTACAATGCCTGCGGCAAGTGTGAGAATAGCAGCGAGGGCGTCTGCACCGGCGACGATGATGGCGGGAATGGCGTCGAGGAATACCGCAACGATACCAAGCAGGCCGACAAGGAAAGCAAATCCACCGGAGAAAGCGCCGTACTCAGTCGTGGCTGGCGGACTACCAAAGCGTTGCCATTTTGCCATAGTAACAGACAGACCGAGGACAACGATGGCGAAAAGGATTTGGAAGAAGCGGGCGACAAGAGTCCCGATGAAACTAATGGCCGCCATCGTAGAACGAAGTCACTATTGGTAGTAGAGCTGGCTTGACGTGATATAGCGAGATCGACGATGAATTCAATGTATATCTTTTGAGCAGAGATGATGAGTAGGTACGGATGTCTGAGTTGTGGAGGGCCGATAGAAGACTTTGGGGATGAATGAGGCGAAGGCACAGCGAACACTCTCAGTCTTGTATCACAGAGGGGATCATTCTACGCATAGCTGCCTCAGAGGCTATGCGGCATTGACAGCAGTGAGCTGTGTAAATTGTCGCAGGATTAGCGCTGTGGCACAATGGAGGCCTCCAGAAGATCGACCTCCTAAGACTCATGTGAGAGGCCCCAGCATCACTGCCTGCTCCCAGAATCACAGCCCAGTTCTAGATGAAATAGGCGCCTTGACAATCTAGTACATTTGTGGGAAGGCGAAGGACCAACGGCATCGGTGAAGGCTTCCGTCAGGCAATGATTTTGGGGCCTCCCCCAAGCAAAGAGCGCTTTGCAAACCGCAGCCTCACTGCTGTGCCGGTCGCTCACTTACATAGATAGTGTAAAACTGAAACACTGGAAGGATGATGATCGCCTGGCTGTGATGTTTATTTGTAGAATGAGTATCGTAGGTAGTGTGGCTGTGCCACAGAACCAGGAACATCAGTCCATCGACCATTCTATCTTCAGCTACGCAACCTTGAAACGCATCTTGAATGTCTAATCGAAGTCGATGCGGGCGCCTGTGTTTCTTATGAGTATAAGCTTTATGTTCGATAGGCGGTCTTGCAGATCTAGACGTATGTACTCTACTTGGAGGGTTTGACCCCTGGTATTCGGCAGTCGGCCAACTCCAACCAAATCATCCTACACGACGATGTTCAAGCATGAGAAGTCAGGCATCCCAGGCAAGCCCAGCCGTTACCAGCATCTTGGCTAAGATCAGACCAGGAGTCCTCCTACCCAGCCAGCTCTGAGCGGTCTGAAAAGCCTGGAGCAGGGCGCCCCAGTAGAGTACTTAGCGAAGAGCACCCGTCTTTCACTCAAAGTCAAACCTATGCCACGACTTCCTGTAAGCGAGAAAGCGATGTAGTCATGTTCGGACTCTACTGTGACCGTGAGGTCGTCCTCAACAGCAATTGAGACATAAATAGGAGTCGAAACATCACATCCAATCCGAGATTGAAACTCAATCTGCACTTTGCAGTCATCGAAGATCTTGACCTCGACTTCTGCGGGAACTTCCACTAGCCAAGGAACAGAACTAGATTCCTGCTTATTAGTATAACACTTTGACCCTTGCAACCCATACCTGAGCGGCTACACTCGTCATCGACATTTTGCAATTACTAGATACTCCTGCCGTCGAATAATTCGATGATTGGATCATTGGCGAGGGTCTACTTGTTCCTACTTAGGAGTTCTCCGTCATAGTGCATGATTATATCCAGCTGTCTTTTCAATAGCCTCACCAGAAGCTGGTCAATCCATCGTGTGCCAACGCAACGAGGTCTCTTATTCTGAGAACCTGTCGGAGGCATCGAAAGAGCTGACTTTGTGACGAAATAGATGACTTTCTCCGTGAACATGAGGGAGCTCGCGATCGAGTAAATGAGCAATTGCGGCCCCTTGTAACTCGGCAATACTTAACTTTGCGTAAGCACCCTCCGGCTGGGCCACAACTGAACTTCGGAAGGACTGACCTGTAAGAGAGTGTACAACTTCTACTTTGGAGAGACTAGGATAAGCCTTTCCAAGCCATCCAGAGAAAGGCATAATTAAAGTAATTCAAGTTCTTGGGCGAGACGTTGCATGCAACTCAAAGATACTTATCATCTTGATAGGAGTTACTTTCGAGAGGATGCCCTTCAAATTCTTGGCAATGTTCACATGGGCTTTCAACGCTTGGCGGGTTGGGGCATATGACGCAATTTGGCTGCGACGCGGCTAGTTCGTATCTGTCACGTCTTCGCCTCTAAAGCCTCAACATTTTCATCAGTCTCTCTTCCCTGGTTCCTACATGGCTAGGAGATTACTTCCAAAGCTGAAAACGTTGCAAGGCTGCATTGTCTGCCATTGAATATGCATGAGCCTCCCGAATGGGCAGCTTCGACAAGGATGTCTCCGGATGGCTGCAGCAATTCAATGGATGCTGCGGCTGTATGGCTTGAGCTGAAGAAGATTGATTCGCACCGGTGTGCTTAGGAATGGTGGGCTCCCTGCAGCTCTTCGCTGCGACGAACGCTTGGGTCTAATGAGAAATGGTTTCTGCGGAGGCTACTAGGCAACGAGGCAATCTGACCAAATCTCCTGACTGCAGCTGCCAATGATGAACGCTGCACAGACGTGATACGTCAGGGCTGAAGAGCATGATACGGCAGAATCGACAAGGGCAGCCCAGGCCCTTTAAGCCGCACGTTTTCATAAGAATCTCCTACACTTTTCGATTCCGGAGACGAACCCAGCATGAATGACACATTCTCTGACCAAGACGCTGACTCCGTCTTAACGCTCGATTGACTATTCGTTCTCGTGGTTCGACCATGGCTAGCCTTCACGGAGAAGATGAGAAGAGTTTGCAGCAGATGTGGGACGAGGCACAGACAAGATTCGAGCGAATGACAGAGAAGAGCCTCAAAAGATCCCAGATCCGGAGCCTGCGCGAAGCAGTCGGAGTGCTGGATACAAGTTCTGATGCTGAGGAGGCCGATACTTCAATCAAACGGCAACGGCTAAAAGCGATAGCCAGTGGGGCGCTCGAATTCGTTCAGCTTGTCGGCGGTATAGCAGCCCAGGGTGCTAGCATCGTCTTTGGTCCTGCGACCGTTTGCTTCAGCGCAGCGAAGATGTTGATGGACATTCCCGCCAAGATTTCGAAATTCCACGAAGACCTTGAACGTTTGTTTGGGGAAATCTCCACATTCTCAAAACAATTTAAGATTTTCTCCCGAGTCGAGCAGTTCACTGAGGTTGACAATGACTTGCGCAAATGCATTCACAAGCTGATGATCTGTTTTGTCGATATGTGTGCGATCTCCATCAAGCACTTAAACCGCTCAATATGGGGTCGAATTAAAGATGGCACCAAAGTCGGCCTTTTCAACAATGACTCTGGAGTCCTTGCCAAATTGGAGGAGTTCAAAGTGCTAATCGCGTATCAAAGTCGAATTTGTGACGGGGAGACCTGGGAGAGTGCTCTCAAAACTGAGAAAGGAGTGGAGGTCCTCAAACAGAACATGAAAACAAGTCAAAAGCTGATGGAAGAAAGCGCGGAAGAGCTGGCAGCTACTCATGAAGATGTTAGAATCATCAAGGCCGCAGTGAGCAAAGACTCTGCTGAGCGGATCGATCGCATCCGCGACAAACTTGGTATTCCTTCCGACCGCGATGCAGATGCGGATAAAGAGTTCAGGTCAATACGGCTGGACCGCCTGGAGGGTACGGGCGCATGGTTAAAAGAGCTTGAGGCCTATAACAAGTGGAGAGATTTTGAATCTCAGACGAATCCGCTGTTGATGTTGATCGGTGACGGTAACTCGGGGAAGTCGCATCTTATGTCAGCGATGCTAGATGAGCAAAAGGACATTCACGACAACAGCGTGCCTGGGTACAGAAGAGTGGCATGCGCAAATTATGGTTTCGAAAGGAACGAGAAATCAGCAAGAGAAGGTGCCGGCAAAGGCTCCCGTCTGTCAATCTTAGCCCTCAAATTGATGGTCATTCAGATCGCTCTTCAAGACGTTGTTTACGCGCAGTATCTGGAGTCGAATTTAAAATCCAAGGCATTGTCCTTCACCCAAGATATATCGGCGGTCGATCTTGTCAAGGAGTTGTTTCCCCCTCCCAAATTACCGAGCAGCTTAGATGCGGTATACGTGCTTTTCTTTGACGGCGTGGACCGGCTGCCACCCGACGAAGGAAAGCAACTTTCCGAGGCTCTTGTTGCAATCAAATCGCCCAACTTTCGAATTGCTGTTACTACCAGCGAAGATGTCAGCGAATCTCTGAACATACCTCCAGAGTCTTCCTCTTCGATATTTAAAATTCACGTAGCAGATCACAACGAGCAAGACATCAGGCGGTATATTGAAGCTGAGATCCGAAGGCATGAAGATCTCAACAGTGAGGACCCTACAATCTTACGAATCGCAAACACTATTCGAGATAGACTCCCAAGAGTCGCTAACGGAAACTTTGGCAATGTGCACCAAATTGTTGAGATTGTCACTGATGCAGTGAAAACTTCTTCGGAAACCGATATCAATTCAATCGAAGAACTTATCAGCCCAAAAAGCCTTGAAAACATAGACAAGACATCAGAAAGGGTTATTGATGAATTGAATGAGATACTAAACGCACAAGAAATTGAACAGCTGAATGAACTTCTCATTTGGGTTATCTACGGCTGGAACTTTATGTCGGTCGAAGAGCTCCGGGCAGCTGGGCTACTGCGTACCACGAAGACCCCACTTCAGAAACTAGGTAATAAGATTCGAGAGAAGTACGCAAGTGTTCTCAAGATCGAGCCAAACGAGGACGGCCAAGAGATTGTCTACATGAGAAACGAAGGTCTGGAATCATTCATCCAAAACATGGAACGCCCAAAGGAGGGAAGAGATTTAGAAATGAGTGACGATCCTAAAATATCGATGTCGATCACCTTCCACAATGTGAAAATGTCAAAAGCGAGAAGGTTTCTATGGGACTTAAGCGAGAAAGTGACATTTGATCGATTTGATTTCGGAGCGCCTTCTTCTGAACACGATCCAAAGTCGAGAATCAATGCAAATCCCGCCGACGGCTATCTTACACTCACCAGGAGGTGCCTTGCTATTCTATTACGGAACACCGGCGATAATATTCTTGGTCGTTATGCAGTACAGTATTTGCCAGGTCATTTATCGGAGCTCATGGACGAAGTTCAGAGTGGAACAATTACACTCGAAGAACGGAAGGAGGTTGTGGGCGACCTCGTTAGCGTATTGCAGAGACCAGAACGCCTTGACAGAGATCTTACTGACAATTTCTTGCGATGGGGTTGCTGGACTGATCCGGCGCCGTTCGCAGCTTGGCTTAATGACATCGATTCAACCAAACATCTCAAATTTGCAGATCGCGAGTGGTTGAACGATATCAGGTCTGCCCAGCCGGAACTGATTTTACATGATATTGCACTAATGATTGCACGTCACTGGCTACTCGATACTCGTTGGCCAACCAACATATCCTTTCAATGGATCGATCAATTTCTCGATGCGACTGGCCGCAGTATCGGAGAAGTAGACAACTCTCATATGGATAGTGTCGACAATGCTATAGTCGACTTGGCTCCAGATGCAGAATCACCGAATCAAGCTATGGAAGCCGACGACGTCCTACCAACTGCAATAGCTGCAAGGATACAGCGGGCGATTCCTTGGGTCGAGAAGGAGATGCCAACTCGAGAACGAAGTGGCCTATGGTACGAGCGACTCGGATCAACCTATCTAGCCTACGACTTGCACAAATTCGCAAAGGAAAATTTCCTAAAGGCCAAAACACAAGGGTATCCGTCCTGGCGGACTTCGGCCGGTCTTGCTTCTGCATATGCATATGGAGATAGCGACAGAAAAGCCGCCGTTAATGAGATCGAGTTTGCCTTGACATTCTTTCGCGAGGAGAAGGACAGGAGTAAGAAAGAGACGGAAGAGTTCGCCAAGCACCTGAGGATCGCAGCTCGGTGGCAAAATGACCTTGGTAATTTTGATGATTCCATTGGCAAGTTGAGAGAAGCAGTAAAACTTGAGCCCCAATCGTTCGCATCTCACAACGATCTTCTGAAGACTTATCATCATGCCACGCAAGAGCTTGAAGCTCTTAATTTCCTCAAAGAGATGATCGAAGATCAGAACACTCATTTGAACGGCATACCGCTCGGCTCTCTGTATCTTGAGTATGCAACGTGGTTTGATCCAGTTGAATCGTTCGAAGCCATATTCCGAACTGCGAAGGACGACGATGTCTCTAACGTGGCGTTCAAGGCCCTCGACGACGTGCTCGAGCACGCTCGCAGTGAAAAAAAAGATGAGAGTCTACGACAGTTACTGCTCTGTCACGGAATTGTTTCAGCCCGCCACAGCATCGCTGCCAATAGGCTTGAGACCGCTTTGTCACATTGGATGGAATGCTATGAGCTCGGTCGAAATTTTGACGCAGTATTTTTGCCTATGAGCAGCCGTACAGCAGCTGGATGTATTTTCAACCATCATTTTTCGATCGCAAAACGGAGGCTCGCAGCCAATGCAGAAGAGAATGGCGGACCACCGCGCCCAGTAGACTCTGTCTTCAAACTGGATGGCATGTTCAACAACGACGTGTTTCGACTTCCGCTCGCGAGAGTCTACAGTCTCTCGGGGAATAACGACTTGGCGAAGAAGTTGCTCCTCAATGACATGAGGGACGGCTTGGACATTCTCTCCGATGAGGATCCAGACAACGATTATTGGGGATATTACCAGATTGCTAACATTTCAATGCACATCGGAGATGATCTGAATGCGTTGAGTGGATATAGCCTTTGGGGTCCAAGTGGCCGATATACCGCAAATCTCGGTAAATATGACGATGTAGAATCCACTTCAAAAGTCGGCTCCAAAAACTCTGGAACGGAGCAGGGGCCTCTTCGGACTGACAGTTGGAAAGCGGCTGTAAATGACAGATCAAATGGTGAAGCAGACAAAGCCAAAGACGAGCCGTGCAAATTTTCTTGCGACGGAGGATGCGGAAAAACTTTGAAGTATGCAGATAGTCTGTGGTTTTGCAAGGTCTGTGCAGACGTCCAATTCGAGGACGCCTGCTTTGCCAAGCTTCAGGATGGGACGCTCACACAATTTCAGTGCAGCCGTGACCATGCCTGGCTAAAGGTTCCGTCTTGGGTCGATGAATTCAAAGCTACCGGCAAAGACCAAGTACGCGTTGGCGGAGAGATGGTCGGGGGCAAACGCATTGGCGGAGAAATCATTCCAGTTAGCGAATGGCTAGATTCTATCAGAGCTATGTGGGGCATTGAGAAGCCAACAAAGAAGAAGGAGCCCGAGCCCGAGCTCGAGTCTGGAGTGCGAAAGAATGGAACACCGAATGAAACACCCAGACAGAGTCTGCCGTCCTCACCAGATCCCGGTCACCCAATGAATTCGGGAGGTTTTGGCCGAGCCAGCACCTTTGGCTAATTCGAGGCGAAACATACTTGGTGAAGAGAACAATCCACGTCACGCAACGTAGTCTCTCCTACCGCTAGGCTAAGATTGTCGACATTCGAGAACGCTCCAGTCACAAGAATCAACACAAGAAACTCCCCCAGAATGCCTTGTCGCAACTTCGTCTAAATAGCTTTTAATTACAACGCACCTTCCCACCACCACCCACGAAATCCTTCCAAAGATCCCGGAACCGCCATCGCAGCGCTGCCTCCGGCTCAACAAATCGCTCATCGTCTTTCTTCTCCGCCCAATACTTCCTAAGATGCGTATCCTGCCACCACAAGCACCCCTACCGCCCCTCGATCTCAATAACCCGAATCCACTACAATCACTCTACAAAAGTCACTAGCATCAGACCCGCAGAAGCCCCGGGCCTAAGACTGAAAGAGTTCTCCTTCGACTCGTATTCGCCCGTTCAGATCTCTCATATCATCCGCACGGACGGCATCCATGTCAGCGGCGGCTGAGAGACGTATATCTTCCGCCATGAAGTCACCGGCGTCTCTGCAGCTGGTTTGAGTCTCGTTGACAGCCATAGTCGTTGTCGAGAGCAGCGACGGCATTCCGGAGGACTGGGGTAGGGACAAGGGTAGACAGGCCACCAGCTTTTCTTAAATATATGGAGGAGAGAGTTGTTGTAGCGTATAGTAGGTAGCTTAGGACACATTTAGTTGAGAGCGTCCATGCAATGGTAATAGGAAGTCCAGCCGTGAGTGCGCCATTGGTGAGTGACTAACTCGGAGGAGGGAAGGAAGAACAAGGCGCGTTGGAGGTGAATGGAGGTGCAATACCACTGACCCAGATGGGTGTTTGGAGAGGTCACTTTATACGTGAACATAGCGCTGGAGGATCATTCTGAAAGTCACGAGACTGCTGATGTTGACATACCCGCAGCTGCACAATACATTATTTAGGCTGCGAAAGTCTTCCTGGCGGGCTGCCGCAGAGGGTAAGTTTCAGTGAAAGCAGGCTCCCCAAGACTACAGCCTACTATTCCGAATGACGGGTGGCCACTACGAGAATGAGACTCTATGCTGCCTTCCGCTACAGGGAGGAGAGAGATGAAGTGCAAGATACGCTCCACAAAAGCCCATTATGGAGTACGCGAGGGCTGCTATGGACGGGCAAACTGGGTCTGAGCACGGACTGATAGGGCTTCTGGAAGACTAGGTTCCTGAGTGTGAAGATAGGGACTGAAGAAGTCTAGTAGTCGACAAAGGAGGTTGCAGCTCTTGCCGTAAAGATCAATGGACTTAGCGGAGACCCAATAATGGGTTGCCGTGGGCCTCGGCGATCTAAAGCGATGATCCTTTCTAATATTGTATCTTCAATGTAAGATTAGGTGTGAAATGTTTCCTCCATTCTGCTTGTTGACTTTATGTCTCCAATATTGCAAGTCAAGTGTAGTCCAAACTCTTCGTTTACAAGGTCTTTACACCCCAATTTGCCCGATACTCAGCAGTCAATGTTTAGGCGGCGAAGCGAAAGCCTCATATACAGACTGTCCTCTATTTGACCACTGTGCTCTGCAGGAATCCTCGACATAATCATTTCCATCTCGCAACGGTATGCGCACAGCGCGCATGACCGCCAACAGTGAAGAGATATCCTCTATCAAAGAGGAGTGGGTTTTGGATGGCAATAGTATGACAAGACATCCCATTTGAGTATTTAAATTCCTAGATTCAAGCATCATGTGTGCTTACAGACAGAACGCTAGACAAGCTCCAATTCCCTGCCAATATATCGCTAACATGAATCATTGCCACGCAGTTTCTACCCTCCAGAGATGTAGATACTAATCATACTTCCTCCCGATCGTTGGACCCGCCGACAAAGCACCACTGATAAGTTTACTCAAACCAGGGGTATCTGGCCCAGAAGTCATCGCGCTGGCTCGACTCCTACTATTACTCCTGTCTCTCGACGTCGAAACCTGCCTCTCTTCAGACTCCACTGTTGGCCGCAGACCACCCAAACCTTGGCCCAACATACTATTTCTGCGAGTTGTCGCGCTCTTCTCAGCTTCTTGTTCCCTTTTGTGCAGGGATTCCGAAGGAAGAAGGATAGCGCGGTCGAGCGCATAAGGTAGCCCACGGTGCCGACCACGAATTTCCATAGCAATGATCACGAGCTTGCTGATGACGCCGAATTCGGCAGAAAAGGAGGCATTGATACCGGGATAACCAAGAGAAAGACCAACGGTTCCGTAGGCGCTCACAATTTCGAAGAGGACGTTGTAGAGCGTGAAGTTGGGATCTTTTTGGTCTGCTAGGCGTGGACTCTCGACAATGGCTATGATGAATAGACCCAGAAACACGTACCAAAGATCGAAGGATAATTGGTGACGTAAATGCGCGCTTAGGTAAGACTGGTGATTTCCTTCATCATCCGCACTCGGCTCTTGGTGTGCTGCGTAAATACCAAGCGATTTTTCCTCATAGACATTCGTTTGGCGCATCGAAATGGCGATTGGGAACACGGAGATATACATCATAACAAGGTACGAGACCTGAATTGCGGGGTGGAGATTAGCGAGATTGACAACAGAGAATCCTGCTGTTCGTGTGCTAGCGGCCTGGAAGAGTCCATCCAAGACTCGAAATCCCGGGCTAACAGCGGTGACGACTGGGTCATCGAGATCCAGTATTATGAAGAAGACCAGATCAATCCCGTTGAGGAGTATCAAAACCCAAAACAACCACCAAGTGGCATTCGAAGGGAAGAGCAGAGTGAAACACCGGCGAGGATGGTCGAGCAGGAACCTCAGCTCCTCCCAGAGTCCCGAATCTTTTCTCACGAATAAAGAGGTTATCCAGATCACAAAGCGCAACATGCAGGGAAAGCCGGTGTTACCAATGACGATGAGGAAAGAGCCGAGCAAGAGAGGCCAGACCGCTGTTGAAAAGGAGTCCATGGAATCGGGAGTCAGTGTAAAACCAAGGTCGTTGAAAAACGAGGCTGAGGTGAAGATACCCCTAATATACAAGTAGACAGATTAGCGTATTGGACATGGAAAAGAGATCAGATTGTAAGAAGACACTCACCACCATGGGCGACCAACCCCATCTCCAATGACAACTGAGCTCCAGGTACCGCTACGTAGGATCCAGGGTAGAAGAGAGATGACACCGAAGATATGGAAGCCGACAAAATAAATAACAAGGATGATGGCCAGTGTCTTGAGCGCTCGGTATTCAATCCCGCCCAATTCTTCTCTTTGCTCTTCTGTAAGACCGATGAAAAGAGAGTTCCGCCCAACCGTAGGTTCCCAGCTCAGATATGGCATGGGGTCTTTCTCTTCACTTCTGGATTTTGAAATGCTACTGTGCTCACGAAATGACCGCGTCCGATGACGGAGCCCAGAAAATAGGCCAGGGTCTCCTGAGTGTCGTTTGCTTAGACTACTGAGAGTTAGGTGACGGGAATGGGAATTATAGGTTGGAAAATCTGCAATGTGGGGATGCTCAGGGTGTTCGGGTTCGTTAAAAGTTATGCCTCTCTTTACAGGGTGGTCATCGAAATTGATTTCCTCCTCTCCTGTTTTGTCCTGGACAGCATCGTCACCTTCTGCCTCTGTCTTGGTGGCCGAAGGTTGGAGCTCTTCTTGCGTATGGTCATTCAGCGTCCGAGGCATCTCACCGCGTTCGAAGGCTCGAGGTCCCGGTATTCGCAATACACCGCTGTCGTGATTTCGCTGGCCCTCCAAGAATGCAATATGTTGGTCCGTGTTGATACCCTGAGGCATGCGGTCAGATGCATCATCATCGATGTCCCCTTGTTGCACTTCATCAGCAAACTTGATCTCCCTTTGATGCCCTGAAGTATCTTGTTCTTGGGCACCGTCTTCCACATGGTCCGAATTTTGGCGATGCACTGCTTCCCTCCGCTGTAAAGCCCGGTCTTCACTAGAACTAGAAGATCCCTCCTCCTTTATGGCATCATGGAAGTTCTCACTCAGCGCACTCTTATCATTGCCACGAATTGGTCCATTCGCCGGATGACCTCGGACTACAGTTATCTTCTTATCTCGTACACTCTTTTCAGGCATGCCGATCCCTGTCTCTTCCCGAGCCTCACTTTTTGTCCGTGACCGGCTTTTGGAACGGCGCTGCTCTTTAGCTTCGTCGACGATGGTTCGAAAACGCTTCTCAAACCAGTATAAGCGCACGAATACGACAAAGGAGTGGATGAAGATAGGGTTGCACACGCATGCCATGAAGTACATGACGAACTAAGAAGACAATGATCAGCGATTTCTCAAAAAAAACATATTGGTAGTGGAGACAAACCTGCTGATAAAAGGACAGACGATTGACATCAACACTGCATGGTATCAGCTGCAAGCTTTGCCGGAGCTCCGAGAGACTTCTTACGGATTCAGTCCACTTTGTGTCGCAGCCCCGCTGGCAAAGAACAGGGCATCTGTGTATTTTATGTTCTTGACTGGATAAATCAGGATTGAGCCTATTATACTCCATCCGATCATGTACATATCTAAACGCGTCACGGATTAGCCGGAGTTTGGGTGTCGTCCATTGGAGATTCCGGATACGTACAATGGATGACTATGAAGCTGAAATCGAAAGGCTCCAATTTGAACCAATTGGGCCAGTGCCTCCTTACCCATCTCCCTGTATCGATGATGGGCGCGAACATCGGCCCAAACTCCACTGGCATCTTGCTGGACGGTGTCTTCTGCAAGACTGTCCAGTGTGTAGTTGGATTGTTCTTTTCATCTAGGAGCCAGCGCTGGTGAATGAGGTTTGCGGTGACAATGAATGTGGGCGCCTCGATGGGCGTGTCGTCAGGCTTATTGGTTATCGGTGTGAATGGCGCGCCACTTGAAGCGTGTAGAGGATGGTCGTTCAGACATTGTCATCAATTGGGCCTCTGAGGATGAGGTCTACCCGGCGGTGCGCTAGAAAAAAGACTGGACATTTTTGTGGAGAAGAGTGGCACTGTAACACGTGAGTTGTTATCTTTAACAAGCTGAGAGGATACGACTGTGGAGGATTGAGCTGGCAATGAAGGCCTGATGCTGCCGCCTCTTAAGGTCTAGCTCCGGGTAGTACAGGAAATGTTCGTTGTGTCAGCACAGTAACAGTGTTCTAGCCTTGGCCGACCGTTTTTCGTGGTGTGGGGCACAGGATTGGTAGGACAAGGATCGTCAGGGATTGCTGGTCCAAGTGAGATCACCAAGAGCAGCAAGAGTACCAAGAGCACTAAGAGCACCTCCGCTCCCTTTGAGTTTGTCGCAGCATGGCGGTATGCAAGATCGGGTGACAGGGATTTGTCCAAACACTCGGATTCTTCGAGAATCACCTACGTTTCAACTCAACTCAACTCACAGAGTAGCCAAAGCCAGAACACCGTTGGATGATGGACAGGCGTGACAGGATAGGACAGCGTTGTCCTGAGTCTTGTCCCTATCAGCAGGGGCCGGAAACAGTGAGGCTTAAGAAGACCTACTACTACGCCAAGTGTATCCAGTCCCTTGGTACGGAGGTAGACGACTCGCAGGCTCAGAAATTGCAGTATTTGACCGCGGATTGTACATGTGAAATCCTTGCTACTGATCCGCTTATAACATTGAATGCTCATCCTGCCCATCTCCAAGAGTATTTAGTATCTCCTTACCCGGCCCAAGAGCAACAGAGATCAGAACAAGCCAGTCGATTTCTTCTAAGTCATAGCAATCTCGAAGTATTTACAGCTTTGGGCGTTTTGAAAGAAAACCTCTCATGCAAATATCCATTTGCTTGCCGACTTTATAAAAGCAGTCATTCTCTTGCCTTGCGCAGTCTCTTCTCGAGTAGCTTTTCGGATCCGAGTTGACTTCTCCACAGACAATCACACAGTTTAACAGGGTGAAAATGGTCCAATCGGTGAACCTCCAATATCTGTGCATGAGGTATATGAGTTTCGTTGGGTCAAAATGCCCAACCCTCAGATGGCTAGCTCATTTCTATCAATAGTCTATACCTACGTTGTGATTGATCGCAGATGTCATGGTGGGCTTCCTTATGATCGCGTTGCAACATCTATGCTCTTGGAGGAGCTCAAGCAAGTGTGTCCAGACTTGCCAAAGAAACCTCATGGCATGCAACTACTCTATTTGGAAAGTAAGATGTTCAGCTCGAAGTTATCGGTATGCTCTGGCTATTCATCACGCAAAAGTTGGGCCCAATAGCAATCCTGCATCCAATAGGAGCCCCGATCCGTTGACGAAAACTGCCGATGGCCCACAGAGATACTGAATCGCCGAAGCTACTTCGTCAGGAGCGACTGCTCGCTGCGTCGGGACGATTTTGTTGACAACTTCCGGCATCGACGGAACCCGCCTGCACTCTTCCTCAAACATAGGTGTCTTTACCCAGATGGGACTGACTTGATTGACGCGAATACCGAAGCCTTTCAAGTCCATTGCTTCACAAACAGCTCAAGTTAGCATTACTGCCTAGCAGTGGATGAAGATAGCTGCACGTACCTAAGGCCCGAGTAATCCCAAGAAGCGCATGCTTCGAAGTTGCATATGGGAGCTTTGCCGGAACAACGCCATAGGACATTGCTGACGCAACGTTGACGATGGAGCCACGGCCCAAGTTCCGAGCTCCGTGGCGAGGCAGCGTGATTGAGATTGGATCCTGCTCTTTCATGATCTTGGCCACCGCACGACCGACTAGGAAGGCGCCTTTCGCGTTGATATCCATAACCCGGTCGTAATCTACTTCAGATGTCTCTGTAGCTGGAATGTACTCTGCAACATCGACCTAACAAAGGGTGGTATTCTCAGCATGGAGCCAGTCGGGGTCAGGCGGATGTTTGGAACTTGTAGGGAATACTGTGTGTGGATGGACTGAGGGATGCCGGGAAAAGATGAACGCGTCTTTTATACTTACTCCAGCAGCGTTGATACAATAATCGATCCTGCCGAACTCCTTGACAGCTAAATCGACCATCTCCTGCACTGACTGGGCATCCGCAATGTCGATCTTGGTGCTCAAAGCCTTGTATTTCGAATTCGTAGCTATCTGCTTGCTTTCTTCAGCGACGTTTGCCGAAGCGACGCCATCAACGTCTGCGAATAGGATCCCTTTGACCCCGGATTCGGCAAACGTGAAGCCAGTTTCCTTTCCAATACCACCAGTGCCCTTTACAACGACAAAGGAACTATGAGTTAGCAAGCGGCCATGACACATAGCACCAAGAGAATACCCCAATAATGACAGTAAAACCATCGATACGAAATTGCGCCATAATTGATTCTGTGCGCTGGGACGGGAAGATCGGACAATACGGTCCACAATAGGATCGAAGCTTAATGAAGATCTGGAGCTTCTTGAGATAAGAAAACCGAACGACTTGGTCTTTGACGTTTTCCTACAGTCTTTTCAACTCCTAAGCTCACCATGAGCTTTGGTTCAGTGAGCCAAGGATCTCATCTCAACCCCAAGATTCAGCTCGACGGATAGTGTTATCACGTGTTGCTCTATTCCAGCAAGTGCGCCGCTGAGTAGGGCAAAGCGTGTATTTAAAGCGTAAGTATAACCGAGCTTATTGGCTTCGCATCAGGGGGAAGCTTTCCGAACATGGACCGGTCACTTGCCTGGTTCCCAAGAAATGGGCAATAGTGAGCGCTCGATGCAGCGAATGTGGATTTTCATTTATTCGCCTCTATGGCAACGTACGAGTCGCAGGAACAGTCATCATGTACTACCAAGCTCCTTACGAATATGAATTTGTTAAATTCAAGATGGTTCAAGTGAGGACTGGTCTGGAATCACTGAAATATTGTAGGCGGAATATACCTCCAACAGTCTCCGATTACCCTCAATACTCCGAGCTGCACTTGTGAATCACTCTCGGGACGGTTGCGGTCGCCGCATTGTCAAGTCTTTAGGAATCTATTTTCCCTATTTTCTTGAGGACTGGCGCCATTAAAAAATCTCCATGAAAACAGACGTCTTGTATCTCAGGTGAGATGTGACGAAACCAATCCATGAGACTCTCTTACGTTCAGCAGGCCACACCGTATATCCTATTCCAATTCTCCTGAGCAGGAAGACCCGCAGCCTCTTTGGCCAGGCTATCAGCCACAGAGTTTAAGCTCCTAGGTATAAGCCAAAACTGCACTTCCATGCCCCTCTCACTCCAACTATCCATTTCCTTGATGATCTCCTCCCACAGGTCCCGGTTTCTTACTGGCTTCCCAGCTGCTGTATTCCACCCGTTCTGCTGCCATTTCCTGACCCATTCAGTGCAGCCTCCAACCACATAGGACGAGTCAGTGGCGATGATGAGACGCTGAAACCCCTCACCCGTCCAAAATCGAAATTGAAGAGCAGCGATCGTTGCACGTAGCTCGGCCCGGTTGCTAGTCCGCTCGGCGGCTTCGCCATTCGGTCCATGGGCTTCGAGGCGGAACCTACATACGCCGCGGGTATGGAGGTTCATAGCGCGAGGATCGTGGCCGGAGGAGGTGCGGGGAGGAATCGTAGAGATTGAAGTCTCTGGACGAAAGACGAAAGCACATCCTCCAGCGGCGTCGTCTGCACCATTTCGCATGCAAGATCCGTCAGTATAAATCAGGAATTCGCGAGGGTTCGAGATGCGGGTGAGGCGTGGTGCTGGAATTGTAGCATCTCTGGGAATTCTCGCCGCAAATAGAGTCTCGGGAGTATCTTCTGCGCTTGGAGGAGGGAAGCGTGTGAAATTCGAGGCAGCATCGAGACGGGGGAGTTCAGGGGTGAAGACGTTAAGAGCTCGGTTCAGCTCTCGATCGGTACCGCCCAACACAAATGGCGCGGGAAGTGTCGCGGAAGAAGTTAATACACTGGCACTTATGGTGGATTTGAAATGCTCAGTTGAGAGAAAGATGCGTGGTCCGAATGATTATTGATGAGTAAAATCACAGATAAAGGGATGGTCTGTGGTACTGGTTTATAAGGTATTTACATTGGGGGTTTGAGCGGTACTTTCCGAAAGCAACTGCGTTTCATTATTCGCACTGAGTCATGCTAATGTGACGAAAGGAATGCGGGATACCGCATCCGAGCACGAGGTATGTGTCTCAGAGCAGGCCTGCAGCAAGCACGGCTCGTAAAGGCGTAATGGTTCTTATGTGACACACATAAGCATTCTGTGACGATATCAACAAAGAGCAGACCCCGCAAACAGTACAAGGCATGACTGGAATGTCAAAGTGTCTGTTCGAAATGATGGTACGAACGGTAATGAGGGAAAGGAGCGGCTAGAAAGGGGGCACCGGGGGCGTACTCGAAGCTGAGCCGGGGATGTAGGCACCTTGAACCTTAAAAAAAAAAGCTAACCTGATTTGGTGCTGGAAGGATTGCAAGTCACCCGTAAGAATATTAATAATACCAATATACTCACACATGGGAGGAGAGCGTACTGGGTTCTATTTTGGTTCATAAAGTTGAGTATTCTTAGGAAATTGAAAACTAAAATTCTAGACTTATTGCAATAAAATTGAGAGCACGTCTTTTGTTTTGCTATATAACAAATATTAGTCGTCACATAATCTGCTGGAAAAAAAACCTAGAGAGTCAGACAAGCGGTGGAAAGGGTCTCTGGAACGAGATCTCAGATCTACCGTACTGAAGCACAATTAGGATGAGAGTTCAGACTTGAGGCTTTAGACTCTCGACACTCTACTCCTCATCGGAGTCAGAGAGAATAATGTTCCCCTCTGAAGCGGTCTCCCATTCCAATGTACTCTCTGTACTACTGGTTACTCTACTCCCATATATGGCACTGTTATGACGTTCAATGTCATCCACTAATTTATGAAACTTGTCAACGATCTCGGATGGCGGCCTTGGCACCCGGCTCTTTAATATATCAATTGGGTTACATCCTTCTTTGTCACAATCATCAACATCTAGGCCGACTAGTTTAGCACCTTGCAAGACCTGGAGAGAGAGGAGATCCGCAAAGTGCGCCGCTTGATGCAAGGTTCCTTGACCAGACCGGATTTTTAACGTATAGTCCGCACCAGCTTCCAGCAATACATTGAGAATTCTACTGCGGTTGTAGGCGATGCTGATGAGTAGCGCGGTATATCCCTCATTGTCGGTATGATTGATGTTGCATCCCTTATCTATGAGCATCTGCGTTGGACGCGGATTTGCGCTTGCAGCGTGGAACAACGCCGTCCGGCTGTTCTGGTCGACCAATTCGAGATCGCTTGAGTTCAGCAATAGTGTCAAATTAGAGTAGTTATCTCTACTATTCAAACAACTCCACATTAATGGGGTCAGTCCAGCAGGGTCATGCACACTCTCACTAGCACCAAATTCCAGAAGTGATTTGGCGCAGTCTGCCGTCGAGGTCAGGCCTGTCGCATAGATCAGTGGGGTCTTTGAGTCCGGTGGTGACTTGTTGGGATCTGCACCGTGCTCTAGTAGTATTTTGACAGCTGAGATGTCTCCGCGTTGGGCAGCCCAGGATAAAGCCGTCCTGCCGCCAGAATCAGTGTCGTCGATACTGGCTGAAGAGCGGAGCAGCGCTCGAATCTCTGTTTCAATCGTCACAGGACTGAGTTTAACGACGGAACGATGGAAGTCCGTAAACTCAAATGTCTCTAAGGTTTCTTCGTCACAAACGCGTTCAAGCGCTGAACGTTGTACCGGGTCGACTGAATCTGTCAAAAGGCGTGACCACGTTTCTTCAATTGGCGAGCTATCCAAAGCTGTTAGTGACCACTTTTCATCCAAAATTGTCCCTCTACTTACAATCCAGCAAAGCTCTTAAAATTACGATTTGCACCTCTGTGCAATAGATAATTGATGCTTTGTTCATTGCCCGCCCAGCATGCGTACTGCAGCACCAAATTAGCTATTCCTTTCCAGGGTGGATCGACGAACGAACCGCTAGTGGCGTTGCTCCTGTTGTTGCATCTACGTCAGCTGGGGAAGCTAAGCCCGCGGAAAATAGATCCCTCACAGAATCTATGTCTGCGGTTAATGCCTCCCGGAATATGCGAGCCGTCGCTGGAACTATTCTTGGAAATTCAAGAGTCATTTGGGGACCTCCCAGAGCGGTCATTTTCGCCACAAGCTTGAGCATTTTCTGAGCCACCCACCATCTAGGAAAATAATAGGTTACGTTCGTAGATGGTGTACGCTTTCTTACACAGTCTGAATGAGAACATGGTTTACGTTCGATGGCTGGCTTACCACTGTATCCAGCGAACAACTGGCCGAGGAGACTTCGAAGGGTTTCAGGGAAATACACGTTACTTTTAGTATGACATAGACATGGACAATCGGCTCTGCAAAAGAATGAAGCACGATGTCCAGCCCGTACAGCGACTCTTTCATACTTGGCGACATATCGTTCTTCAGGCAACGTCCCGGGGACATTTTGCTCCTCATTAGGATCCATTTGGCGTTCTTTCTCGGGCACAACGCGCGGTCTTGACGGCGATGGTTTGAGATTGTCAGTCAACAGGAGGTGCTCGATATTTACAACCTTCTCGTAGGTTTTTGTAGAGAGATCGACTGCTGCTTGAGCTAAGGAAGTAGTCTCTTCTTGGTTCGAGCGGTTCTGGGCCGAATCTGATTGTTGATTGTCGAGAATCCTGCTTATGCTCTGCGTCGCATCCTTTCCCTCCTGTATGGACTGCTTGTGTGCAAACCTGAGGTCGGAAACAAGCAAAGAAACGTACTGTAGTTCAAGTTCGAATTGCGACCTGAATTATGTCTGTTACTCAAAGCAGCTGATAATTTATTTCACATTATGCATACGTTTTGTACTCGCCTAAAGCCACCCGAAGTCCTTCACAGACACCCTCAAGTTTTCGCTTGAGTTTTGAAACCTTTCTCTTGGCGACCACCCATGATGTGCGTTTCACCTTTGTTGAAAGACCAGACCGAGATATTTGGGTGTTGATCAGGAGGCGTAACTCCTCTGAGAGATCCGTGGTACGCTTTAGCTTGTTGCTAAGGCGTTCTCGCTCATTGAGAGGTATTCGGTTACTGGCCGTCTCACTAGCCGCCTTGTCTTGTAGAGTTGTTCCAACGGTTCTTATTAGGATTTCGCATTCAGTGAGATCATTGAGAAGAGAATCAACCTGCTCTGGGGCCTCATAGAGGATTCTCGCGGCCGTAACGGCTCCCCGTACCGCTGTGATAATTGTCTGAAACTCATTAGTTTCAGTTGTACCAACTTCTCTCCTACCAAAACACCTACCAGGCTACTTGCAATTATTGACAGCGGATCCATTGCTCATCGAGTAAAACGGGACTGCACGGGTCTTCCCCTTAGCATAAGTCGGTAGTCGTTTATTGCATGCACGGTTGTCGACATTTGGATCACTGAGAACATTCTCCTTCGTCGTTCTTTGACTTGTACAGCCTTACAGAGCTTCCAACCCTGCTGCGGGGTAGATCTTGAGATCGCGAATCATATGCGAGTTCGAAAGGGGCGTTTGTGTTGCTTGATACCTCAGTGCTGTTGAACTATATAAGCCACCATGACTCTGGGAAGGGTGTGGTGCCACATTTTTAACAAGTGCCTCTATGGCGTTTGCGCGGGTTCGTGCATGCAATACTGTTCATTACGAATCTCTGTCTAATGCTGGGTAGTACACCCGGTCTCTTTAGTGGTGCTAATTGGCCTAAGCTTACATTCATGCTCATCCTGAAATCCCTAGGTAGTCAGAGAGGGACTGCCTTCGTAAGGTACCTTACCTACCTAAGCGTGCCTGCACAATCACGGCATTGAATGGCTTGTGGCTTGTGCACAACCTTACACGATACCCTAGCACCCCTTTTCATCCTTACCTAGGTAATCTTCCAACTTATTCTTTTTCCTTCCATATCATACTCTATACCTCTCTCGTCATCCATTTTTTTTATCAATTTTTCATGAAAGTTAAGTCTTTCTTGAATACACAGTAGCTGAGTAGCTTGTGTAATCACTTTGATATTGCAGTCAACTGCAGCTCAAGATTTGATGAGAGATTGATGAAAATTGATAAAAAACTGGTGAGATGACAAGGTTGAAAAAGATGTGAGTATAAGAGGGAGGGAAAGGATTTGCAGTCGGACTAACTTTTATCCGATCTGGAAAACTCTCATCCGATTTGGATAAGTTTCATTCAGTCTGGATAAACTCATATTTTCCCCGAATCGGATGACGGAGCACTGGAGTGTAAACTTAGGTCAATTCGCACCACTACAGAGACCGGGTGTATTCGACTAAACCCTTAACTCCGCTGGAGTGTTAATTCCGATTGGCTGTTGGCTCTCTAGCTTCGCTATGATTTTTCACATCAATGCACAGCTCTTCTTCAAGCCATCCTGCACCGATTGATCAAAAAAGAATATCCCATGCGCCACAACGAGCATTGGTGGCTGGCTCGTGACTAGCTCAGGCTACACAGCTTTGGCGAAGGAGGAGACCTGGAGCGTGTCATCAGCGTGTGGGTGTATCAGTATGTTCGGGCGCGTTATTGCCTTAGACCTGCAGGACCATGAAAGTGCTGTGGAGGGGGGGAAGAGAGTGGACGATGGAGAGGTAAATGCCCCGGTAATGGCAAGTATGTATGTGTGCATGCAAGCTTGCCCGCTTCACTGGTCCTCGTGAGTCTTGTTAGACTCTGTTTAGTGGTGGAGGACCTTCGAATACTGGAGAATGGTATTTTACTTGTATTGCAAAATGTTTCTCCTTTATTTTAAGCCCTTGAGCTTCTTGCGGACTTGGCACCTGCGATTTTGGCTTGCACTCGAGAAGAATCCGGGCCTCTGCACACGAGTACATGAACTACTGCATCCCTGGACCCAATGTTCATGTGGTAACTGTCAACGATACGTTGCCATACTGTCGAATTTGAACGCGCCTTTTCGTTTCGAAAGTCCAAGGGTCTGCATCAAATCCTTCTTCTGACCAATTTGAATGTCAGCAACGGGTTGTTCAACTGAAAATCGTAAAGCAGCCAGCTGTTGCCGCTCAGCTCCAGGCTTCGGACAGAGAACTTATCTCCGTCAATTGACGAGAGCTCGTAATGAGGATATCCAAAACTTCAAGACGATTTTGGACGAGACGGACAACAAGCTATAAATAGCGTTGAGTCGGTACGTGATGATAATCCAAGTAGCAGGAGCTGGAAAGTCTTTTCGCACCTTCAGAAGCTGCTTGGTGCCGAGGAGGCTCTGGTTGCCGATCTGATTGGCTTGTCATAATTTGGAAGGCATGATGTTCTGCAGTTTATTCATGTGGTTTTGACCGAGATTGATGTGACCGGTGGCATGTTTATACGAAAAATCCGAGTGGGCAGTGTGGAGCAGCTCTCCACCAACGCGCCAGTTCAAAACGAACACGACTGAGAGGAAAGACCAAATAGAGAAAGCCAACCAAGGATCTTACGTACTGGGAAAAACATGTTTCCGATGGGGACGGGACATTGATGGCAAGGCTAGAAGTCTAAAAAAGTTAAGAGCCGGGATGTATTCAAGTTGGTTACGAAGTAGGCAGAAGCCGCGCAATTCTACTTCGTTCCAATTCACATCAAGTCAAGCGCCTGTACCGCGGGTCGGCTCGCTTGTGGTAGGTGTCGATGCGACTGGCTCTACCATTAATGAAAGCAACTTTCATTACGGAATTTGGGCTAACTGCTACGGAGTAGTACCTGCTGAAGCAACTTCTGGCCATCAGTTTGGGCTGAACGAACCACTCCACGTCTTTGCACCGAGTCTCAAGTCCCTTGCTATCAGACTCTCCGGTGCCCCACCAAGAGGGGCAATAAACGATATCCCATGAAGATAACGCCATGTTGCGACGGACAAAGAGCGTAGTTCGTGCTTTGGAGATGGTTATTCCCCCAGCAGGTATCGATCAGTCCTTCAAAGCCAGAACTCAAAGGGGTCTAGTATACGACACAGCTGAGTTCAACAGCACTTGCGCCGAGGCTCGATATTAGAATCATCGATCCAATAAAACTTCCTATAAAATGGCTGGCGTCTCCGATGATCTGACCAACGATGAAATTTGTTCCGCGTGCGCTTTAGGGATAATGTAAGTCACTTCGTTTGTTCTTTAAATTTTCTTTCCCTTTCTAATCTCTTCGGCATTTCCCTGTAAATCCAAGTCATAAGATTTTCTCAAGAAGATCTGTTGAAAGAGCCTCCTGTTCAACGAAAAAAACAACTTGATAACCTTCTTGCGGTCGATAACGGTTCTGTCCACCTCATGACCGGCATCGAACTTCTTGCTCCAGAAAACGATATCTCTGACCAGCAGATCCTCCCATTAACGGTCTAATCTGCTTTGGTCAAAAAATGTCTTGACCCCGCAACTCAGGAGGACTTCAAGAAGGACCCGTCCAAGAAGTGGCCTCCATTCTCGGATCTTCCAGTACGGGACGGAGCGTGGAAGCCTGCAGAGATTTTTCCACTTTCGGGTCCGAAGAAGTCGAGAGATCAGAGGCAAGTGGAAAAATTTGGACGCAGTGAGCGAGGCGTAAGGGAAAGGCGGATGCGCAAAGAGCGGTGGCCGAGTGGGCAGGGCTGATGGGGCGGGATTTCAAGGAAAAGATACCTAAGGAGCGAGCTGAAGCCGGGGAGGCTAGAATATCTGGCGAAGAATATAGATTGGTTTTATTTAGGAGCGCCACGGGTTCATGTGGATGGCGCTGCTACAACTTGAGAAATCAGATCAAGGTAAGGCTACCTTGCGGAATGCTGAAGTTGGAGGGTCGAACACCTGTGTTGAGTCAGAGTGGTGTTACTGATATTACGAGTACTAAATCAGACAGGAAAATGCCATGTATAATTACGTAAAGGATAAATTAATAGGCGACGACGGTGACCGAGTGGACTTCGTTATCACGGACCAGATATAAAATGCCGCGGGCAATCAAGTATCATCAAATGACGAGAAGCCCATCCCTTCGTCCGATGGTGGCTAGATATTTGTCAGTCGGTTCACGATGATCTAGTCGTTGTCGCAGAGTACTATGGGGACTATACTCGATTTACACTGGGTAATGAGAGTTAGACATCTAAGGATGGAGATTAGTGGGACCCGATCCATTACAACACCGAAAGATGGCATGGGAGAGCAGGCACTCTCTCCGGCTGCTATAGAAAGGGTTCAAATTGTCATGAGTGAACTCAGCTCTAGTCTTGAAGTACGCAGCTTGGTAAGTAGTTCAACAGTCTTTAACCATATCGACGATTTGGTTCGTTAGTTTGTTTGCCTGCGGTACCTGAAGTAGCAGATGTATTTGAGCCAGGTGTCCCTACCGAGATTCTTCGAGCCTAACCACTGGATTCTGATTGCCGAGATGTTGTGAACATTGCTGCTTGCATCCACCGCGGGCTAGAAAGCTTCTTCAGTGGCGTCACCACGTAAACCGAGGAAGGAGGCGTTGAGGTCCTGCGCTAAGAATGGGTGACAACGACTACTTCAAGAACTTCTCGCGGAATGAATCAACTGTAGTGAAGATGTCTTTTGACCACAATGCAATTATCGAGACATATTCTCGTACCCAGACTGCCCTCTGTTTCCGAGCACCCTACTTTCCCCGGTCATCCACACGCTAGCTGCTTGTCATATTCATGAATGACGGTCGAGGGCATCTCAGGTAGAAGTGTACTGATTAGGAAATTCAAAGCAATCCCCGATCGCGACAACCAAATGATAGTAGGTTTTGATGAGGGAGAGCTCATGTACAATAGGGTATCTGTATCATGTCATTGTCGAGTAATCAACGACGACGCGGCTTTTAAGAGGGCATCGCTACCAGAAATAGTAGAGGATTCGGTCAACCTTCATGCGCGAAAAGCTTCGTGTGCGAAGGATACACATGATCTGATGATCGAAAGGAAATGAGAATCACCGATTCAGACTCCATGGGGATCAGCGCACCGTCTGCCAAAGATTCACGAGTATCAAGTTTTGAAGTGAGAAAGGAGGTATACGAGGAGGGAGATTTGTAAAAGTGGAGACATCTAACAAGTCACATTCAAAACGAAAGCTGAGCAGGAGGAAAGACAGCGCTTAATTAGTGTCTGGTCAGTTCAAATTTGAGACACGAATCATACTCGTACTTCGGGCCGGGAAATGACCGCCAATTTCGGAGACTATGTAGATAGTCTAAGTCATTCATAAAGATAGGAACTCCTTCTTCGATCTCCAAAGCCTCTAGATGTTTAAGGCGTCTTCTAGCAAGCTAGCAATCTTTGACTTCGTGTAATGTATCCTCTCAGGTATTACGACAGGGTTTGCATGTGTAGTCGAAGATCCAATTTCAACTCAACTGTGTTATCAGCCGGACTTCCACATCAGAGCCTAACGTCGAAGGATTGCCGGGACAGCGTTTTCCTCTTCGGTAGCATGTATGCAGTAAGCCTAGTGTTCGTCGTGATACTTGTGCTGAAGGCTTGAGAAATGATAAGAAAACACGTTCCATGATAGCCACGAAAAGAAAGTCGACGACGCCTCTGAACGACGCCTCTGATCAGATCTTCTCACACCGTAATCGTTACGTAGATAATCCTACCAAACCCCTAAGCAAGCAATTTGTACTTTCCTGTGAGTGGATTTGAGTGCGCATGCGACCTGCGCCTGCGAATAGGCCTTAGGCAGAAGGGCTCCGCCTATTGATACGCTTGTGAGTCAAGAGGATGTTTTAGCATGAGCCGACACGTCTCTGATTAAGCAAACATTCCAAATCCCCACATTGCTATGTTTAGGCGCGTGATAACGCCATGGTGGTCTGACGTTGGCTTTCAAGCTAGAGGGCTGACGCTGGGTCTGAAACTTTCAATCCAACGAGAAGACAGTCAGACGTTTGGCGTCGGTGGGATTTGGAATCTCCTCAATATCGGCCCGCTAAAACTTCCCGCCGATGGAAACCGGGCGACGACGAAGTGCGGAAGAGGCGACGTTAAGAAATTCTCCGGATCATCAATTCTGCCTCCCTCATGCAGAATATTTGTCAAGGCGCAATCCCGCCTTCTTCTCACTTCTGGTAGTCCTTTCGTGGTGCTTACCTTGTGCTTTTTACCTCGGGTACTGTCCAATCGAAGTCGCCGAATCCTGCCGCCCTGAACTTGTGTCGGAGATGACGTCTTGACCGCTCCCTCTTTGACACTCGATCGAAACATTCTAGCATGATTATGGTTACCATCTGAGGGTTCTTGTGACCCTAGTCAGAAGAAATGATATCTGTAGACGGCTCGGCGATCAGGCCCGACTCCTCGCTCACAACGTCAAGTTTACTCGAATTGGCCACATGCCGATACACGTGGAGAATACCCGCTATACAGAATTATCCGAGATCATGACCACCTACCGTCCAATCCTCGGACATGGGTTCTCATTACCTTTGAAGTACTAGTAACGCATCAGGCTACCGAGCCCAGGACCCCAGATGACAGGACGCCATCTCGCACAACTTTGCATAAGCGTTTCAAGTCTAAGTTGGCCGTCCCAACTGGCGGGTAGCGATAGTTTTATAGATAATAGCGGTGATCAACAATTTCTAATAATGAAGCCTAGCTGGTCTACCTCATATTTATTGTTCAGTCATCTCCTTCCATCTTATTCTGCCTCCTTTCTT
Organism: Viridothelium virens; assembly: GCA_010094025.1. Lineage (NCBI taxonomy): Eukaryota > Fungi > Ascomycota > Dothideomycetes > Trypetheliales > Trypetheliaceae > Viridothelium > Viridothelium virens. Next base: position 65,464 of record ML991834.1, on the reverse strand, counting down.
GATTTGTATTAACATAATCATCCTGTTCCTTCATAGCCTCATCCCCACAGCCTCTCCTTGTCTTTCCTCAAGCGCGCCAACCCGTATGGCTTCAGAAAACCGTACCCAAGATCACCGCTACCTTCAGCCCGCAAGAATATCAACCATCGAGTCCTGGCAACGAACAGTCCCTCCTCGATCACCCACTTTCCGAAATACGAGCACTCAGCCCCGACAGTCCAACACGGTCCCATCCCGAGACCGGGAAGCGGTGCAAGCATACCTGGAGCTGAAGCGCTCGATGATGGCCAAACGTACTTCGACATTCTCTTGAGATCTTCGCGACAGACATATAGCTCTTGGCATCGGATCGACAGACAGACGTCTACCTAGTTAGGCTCGAGATACCCTGTCCTTCAAAACCCTCGTAACATCCTACCTCCGCCTGACCGGGGAAGCAGGACTTACTTCCGGTCGGCTAGACAATCCCTGTCCGACTCGGAAAATAAACCTTGCATGCGTCCCCATATGGTATTCCTGCGGCGTGCACGTTAGACTGGGATTGTATATGCAGCAAGGGGATCATGGCAATTTTTTCTGGAGTTTCGGCATGGGCTTGACGAGAATGTTGTAGCGTTGGTGTTGGGGGCTTCATGCGTAGATATCTAGATGAGGTCATCTCCGTTTACACATGGCCAGGTGGAAAAACAACATTGGCTTCATCTATTGATTCGCAATTCATTATAGTACAAGTCTAGAAAGTCCCGATGGTATCCGTGAATTACTGCAATGAGGGTACCCCGAGCCCATTTTGGCCATTTTGGCCATTCCACCCCCCCTTACCCACGCCACCCACCTCGGGCCCATCTTCCCCTCCCCTGCCCTCCCATTCCCCAACCTCGTCCGAGCGCATTTGGATCACCGGGTCCCCCTGGATAATTAAACGTAATTTGTGGGGGAGGCGGAGGAGGCCACGGTAATGTCCAACCAGGTGGAGGAGGAGGAATCGCGACGCCCACGGGAGGACCAGCAGGGCTGGAACCACGGCCAAGCTGGGGGTCTCCCAGGTTGAAATACTGAAAGAGATTGCGAGGGTCAGGGTTGGACGTGGTTTGATCATCGCGAGAACCACGACGAGGCGCTGGCGAACGAGAGCGCGTCTGGCTTCGGCCGTAACTTGAGCGACGGTCACTGTGGTAGGATCCGTGGCCGGAAGAAGGGCGGGAGCGTGAGTAGCTGGAGTCGCGGTCGTCGTGATATCGTCGGTTACGTGAGACTGAGCGAGATCGCGAGTAACTGTCGCCGCTGTAGGAGGAGAGCCGGCGGCGCTTTGAAGGGCCGACACTGCGACTGGGACTACGATTACCGCGGTTGGGGTCTCTCGCAGTAATCCTGCCTCGGATGTCGTCGTAATTGTACTGTCGGTCGCGTTGACGTCTTTTCGTGTTTCCAGCAAATTTGGGCGTCCACACGTGGGAAATATTGCCAACGCGAGGCTCGCTAGAGTCTTTAAGGTGTGGTGACTGACCAATGACATTAATATCAGCGATAATGCGATCTTCATAGTGCGAGTACGGATTGCGGGTCTGGCCAGATTCTGCAAGAGACGTTTTGGCTGCTTCGACCATTGCCGGCTCTGCACTTCTTGAGTTCAGCTCAAGCTGCCTCATCTCGCGAAGTCTAATAAGTCTTGCAGAATTGGGAGCAACATGTCGCATCATGCAGCCGGCAGGAAGGTCAGACCAATGCGCCGTGCGGTCGCCATGGGTAGAAGGCAGAGCTAAAGGCACGTTCTTGGTTGCAGTTTGAGAAGTTGTGTTGATTGTATTGGCCGTCTCCTCGCCATGTGCTTGAGCATCGCCTGAAACTTTCCCAGCGCTCTCAGCAATCCCGCGAAGTGTGTTGCAGAACTCCTTGCGGTAGTGCTGATTCTCTTCCCATATCGTGATTAAGTCGTGTAACTTCTGGTGCAACTTCTTGTTCTTTGACGCGTCAAATGATGCAGCATCTCTCATGAGTTCAGGGAGTTGGTGCTTCATTATGACAATGAGCATGACATAATTGTCATCTTGATGCGCGTGACATTTCATATGATGTAAGAGATCATTTACCAGGTAGAGCAGATGAAGTCGCTTCTTTCTAGGCGATGTTTGTGTTTTGGCCGATTTCTGGTCCTTTTTGCCGGGCTCCGGTGATGTAACAGTGAGGGAGAGTGAAGTCAGGTACTTTCTAAGGGCGACCAGTCTGTCCTCAGAGGGCACCGCATTTTCCACCAGCCATAGCTTGCACTTCTAGAATCGTCAAAGTTTAGCATGACGGACTAAGATGATGGACAGAAAGCTTATAGGTATGTCAAACCTGGATTGAGGTGTTGGTGCCTTTCGAGATGACCTCGTCTAGCGCGTCGTGGAAGCTCGCAAGGCTATCTTTCGCGACCGGCGTGGGATCAGCCCGCAGAAAGGCTGCCGAGAACGCAGCTTTTTTCACACTCATGTTCAAAGTGCAAGAGCGAGCTCAGTTGTGGTGGTGAAAGAGAGGTAGGAGTGAAGTGGGGACCTGAGGCCCCGTATAAACAATGGCAGCGCCGAGGTTTTACCGCTCCAAAGCTGTTCCTTACCTAAGCAGGATTCCAACTTTCCAAGGGAAAGTCTGACTCTACCCAATATGTGGTCGCACCAGAACTCGCAGACTCCATTAAGGCTCATCTCATACATCTAGATTATTGACTGTGATTATAGGAATCCTAGTCTTTCTCCGCGTAGTCATGATCTTTTCAATAGACTCTTGGTAATCTATGGAGTACTCCGTACCGAAGGGTCCACCAAGTCTTTCCCTATCCTGACGTCACTTTTGAAGACCATTAGCTTATCAGCAGTTTCCACCATCAGATGGAGATTTTTGTCTTCACTGACAAGGTCTACGATAGATATCATGGGTCTTCCCGTCGAACAATCAGAACCCCAGCCTCAATCTACCTCTTCTCTCCCTCCCGAAGCTCTCGATCTAGCTACCAGACTTTTCGATTTTGCCCGTGCAGGCTCTACTGCCGACCTGCTCCAATACCTTACCGCAGGAATCCCCCCTAACCTCACCAATTCCAAGGGAGACACCCTCTTGATGCTAGCGGCGTATCATGGACACGCAGAAACTGTGAAAATGCTGCTGGAGAAGGGAGCCGACCCAAATACACTAAATGACCGCGGGCAAAGTCCCTTAGCTGGCGCAGTATTCAAGGGATCGGACGAAGTAGTGAGGGTGCTGTTTGAGGGGGGAGGAAAACCTGATGTGGGGCAGCCGAATGCTATGGATAGCGCGAGGATGTTTCGCAAGGAGCAGTACTTGGCGCTCTTCGGAGCACAATAAATTGTTATGGGACAGAATGAGGAGGACCTCCAAAGGAGGATTGGATTGCACTCTAATCCAATGAATGCTACTGGCTATTACTACAACTCGATGAGCATTAAATTGGAGTGAGGGACCAAAGTCGACATGTGTGCCCACCCCTCAGAGGTGAGAACGGATTCCGAGTTGATTTCCAACCCGATGTAATGATTTACACTGTACTACCGTACCAAACAAAAGTTTAACTCTATCGGCTTCTTGACCCTAAGGTGAGCGTGTGCTTGTTTGTTGGCGTATGAGGCAATGACACTTTCTGGTGTCACATATTTAATACTGGATTTGGAAGGGCAAATCGTAGGTTTCTCAAAGCTGTTCTTAAATTTGGTTCTTATTTCTACTTGAGGGGTTTCATGGAATATCTATTCAAGATTCCTAACATCCATGGCTCAGTAAATCGAATGCAACTCACATTTACAATCGCGGACGACTGCCATGAATCACTTCTCAAAAAGCCCGATGCATGTGAATCCGCTTCAAAATCATGATCGTAATGTCAACTTCGCCAACACCGGGAGAAGTAGCGCAGAAAAGGAGCATCCGACGACCTTTATGTGGATGGACTACGACAGACCTTCATCCAGGAGACATGACAGATAGGCATGACACTCAAGCCAAACACGTTGAACCTTGAATGAACGCATTTATGAAGATACACAATGCAAAGAACTGCGACAAGGTAATGGAGACAGCTGAAAAGGGTTTAAACATGGTACAGCATCGGGCATATGAGGGAGCTGGTAACCAGAAGGCGTGGTCACCGAGCTAAGAGAAGCCATCATGGGTGCGTCGACAACTTTATTGGGTCGACACGAAGGCGCGCGTTTTACATTGACACGAGATTTACATGCAAGCCACTTGATAAAGGAATGAAGCTTATTTTTGGAAAAGGAAACAGTTGACATTACTTACCTAAACGCCTCGAGGCCTAAACGCCAGAATTGAGGGGTACCCAAGCAGACCAAAAAAAAGTCAACTTACCTCAATTCAACGCGTCGTAGCGCCTGTCCAGCGCTGCAGGGGAGAAGAGGGCCAGCCTCAGCTCTGCTCCAGACAGGACAAAAAGGCGAGCCTTACCTTTACCAAACCAAGTCAGACGATCTCCGAGTCCCCTCGCCCATGCCTCCTTCCCATTAACATATCACGAGCTCCATCCAGAAAACTCTTACAGCAGTAGTAGAAGCGACCGCTTCGGACCCCTCGACTCGCTCCCATCCTACTGCACGTACCCTTGCGAAATAGCATACTCCCTCGCCTGTTTCTGCCTCTTCATCCACCTCCTCTCAAACGCCTCCCTCTTCTTCCGCGCCTCCTCCCGCTCCCTTCTCCTCTCCTCCTCCTCCTCCGCCTGCTCCTCCTGCACCTCCCACCACCCCGCATGCGTCGACCCGCTCCCGCTCGCATCAGGCGCCAGCAGCGACTCCTGCGCTTCCGGCAGCATCGGCGACGGCGGCGGCGACGGCCGGAACTTCGCCTCGCGCTTCGACGACTTCGACCGCGCCTTCGACGAAAGCGACGGGAAGGGCGCCAGCGCCGCCCACCACGCGTTCCAGCGCGACTGCGTGGGCATCGTCGCGATCAGGCTGAGGTCCGTGGTGCGGGGGTCTGCCGCGCCGACTTTTGTGTCGCGGGTTTGGGCGGAGAAGTACTCGGCGCGGGGTCGGCGGGTGGAGGAGGAGGAGGAGGGTTGGGCGGAGTCGTTGGGTCGGCAGTGGTCGCAGAGACAGGGGCCGAGTTGGTAGGAGACGCCCAGGTCACCGCAGTTGTCGCAGTTGCGTTTGCAGTCGGAGGGGTCGTAGTTTGTGGCTTCGGAGAGGATGGAGCAGGGCGAGTCGGAGACGGAACGGTCGATGGGGTCGCGGGGGGAGTCCAGAGCGAAAGATTGGGCGACGGTTTCGTATTGCTGGAAGAAGGTTATGTTTGTTTCTCCGGGCTCTTGTGTACTTACCGGGTCCTCGGCTGGGACCTCAAGAATCGGGCTTGGCACAGGACTGCAGAGTGAGGGATGCAATGCGGAGAATACTGGAGTTTCGGGGTTAGTTTCCGAGTGGCGAGGGAAGAGGGACATTCCTGAGGGCTGTTGGTTGAGAATAGGCGCAACGGGCCGAGCGACCTTTGGAAAGGATTGCATAGGGCGGCACGATGATTTAGATGAGGCCGTTGACCTCAAGAGGTTATGGGGGACAGACTCCTTTTCGCAGTATCCTGATGTCAGTATATCAGACTTAGGATAGGGACTTACCGCCTTTCCCTTACCAGTATTCATCATTGCACGGTATTGCTCCCGCGGACGCTTCGGCGATGGCGCCCAGCGAACATTTGCCTTTGACTCGCCCCTTTCCATGGCCTGAGCATCATTGTTCTCCGACCCGTGCACTTCTCCAGGAAGCTCTCCTCTCCTTGCACGGATGCGACCCGCAATTTGCCGATCCTTGGCTTCCTCTTTCGCTGCGGCCTCTGCAATAGTTGTCTTTTCAGCCGAACGTTCCCACGCCTCAAGCCGTCTCATGAATGCACGGGCTGAAGGATGTCCGGGAAGCTGCTCGAGCAAGGAGCTGGAGATGCCACTCTCCATGCGGTCCAAAGTACCTTTCACTGTCATTGGATGACTCACCGAGTGACTCTCCAAAGGCCTCAGAGAATCCTGCGAGGCAATGCGAGGAGGCCAAGAGGGAAACGCGCTGGCGCTGCAGGAACGTGGGAGGTGGAGGGGAACACCGAAAGTCTCCCAGCCTGAGTTCCTGGAGTTAGGCAAGTTTGTACCCGACCTCGCATCCGTTGTTTCGCATCCCATTCTGCTGTATGTCTCCGTGCCAGACGGGCATCTGTTGAAAATAGCAGTTTGAGGCCATCGTGCTGCCGTTACATCCTCAGAACAGTCCTCCAGGGAGCGATTCGTGAGTTTTGGGAGCTGGAGTGTAATCTGCGCGGTAGTCGTACTCGACGTCATCTTCGTCAGCATGGAATTCTTACCTTCTTGCGCAGGTCCAAGTAAATTTGCAATTCTGGGGGACCTGTATCGTGACGGACAGCTTAATGGGACCAGCCCTGGTTACGATGACTATCAGCAGAATTATTAGTCAAAAACCACTGATATGTGCAGACCAGCTACAAGTATCAGAATATGCTGTTCGATCACGGTCCAGGTCGCTCAGAATTGCAGAAGGGTACGAGGAGAGAAGCTCAGGAACGAGAGAACGATTGCGGATAAGTATGTATCAGGATAAAGACGCTTTGTGGTGGGGTAAGTAGGATAATGCATTGTTTTGGAACAAAGGACTTGAACACCTTTCCGTCTTTACGATGCCTTTTTGCTCGCTTATTCGTCCCACGTTAGTATCACTTCTTTGAGATTGCAATAGCAAAGGTCTGCACGGTAAAGATCAGCAATGACGAATGTGGTGACATTCTCGTTCAGTTACGGAGTTTCTTGAAGTGGCACAAGTGGGCCTCATTGATACACATACACATCTAATCCAAAAGCAAGGAGAAATAACGCCTGTAAATGCTCATAAAGCGCCGATCGCGATGCAGGAACGGAAATCTTTACAATAACAATTATTATGTTGGTAGCCAATAAATGACCTTTCAAGCGACGTCGCTATTTTTCTTCGGCTGGTGAGTCTGGCTTCGAAGGTTCTGAGCTCCCCACGGGCTTCCTCTTGACAATATCAATGATTTTGGTGCCGATGTCGCCAAAGCCATCAATCTTGTTGAGTTTCGTTTCAAAAAGTTCTGCATCTCGCAGTAACCTACATGTCCAAATTAGCTGGCGCCACCAGAACATCTATACAATTTATACAAACCTCTCTTTACCCGCTGGTGTCGTAACGCGGGTATCACGAAAAGCATCGCTCCACTGCTCTCTATAGCTCTCGAAAACTGGGTTCATGATCATCTGAACAGCGAGCTCTGGCAAATGCCGCTTCAAAACTCGATGAAGAGTATTCGTGTCTTTTGTCAGGGTGTCCATGTAAGAGCTGGCCTCGTCCTGGTTTAGTTTCCCCACTTCGTCAAAATCGATTTTTTGCATCGCTTTGATATGGAATGACGCTCTTCCACTCATGATCTCGATGAGCTTGTCATGGATTCCAGACTGATGATCTTGTAAGGAGCGTTTTAATTTGTCGAATTCGGGAAGCAGATTTCCAGGAGACGGAGAATGTCGACGGACAAATTCGCGTATGTATGGTATTAGTGTTATAAGGAAAGATAAAGCTTGCGAGGCGAGAGCGAGATGTTTCGTGGTAATGTTCTTGAGGCCAGCACTTCGAGTTGCACCAGCTCCAAGGATAAGCTGTGTTGTCCGAGAGTTGAAGAGCTTCAGGTAATCAAGCATAGCAGTGGATATATCCGTGGTCATTCCTGGGACGCAGGCAATGAAAATCTGGAAGTTCTGAAGACCTCGGAGAAGAGTCTTGACTGAGACAACTAAGAGATACTTCTGTTCATCTATAGTCGCACTGCGCACCTTTTCCTTTCCATTGCCATTGGTCTCTGGAGGCTCGGGAACACTGCCATTCGCTTGCGAGGCTCCTGCCCCTTCCCAGACCATGCGGCCTTTGATCCAAGCTGGTGGATCGCCAGTCATGCCCTGCAATATGCGGCTAAGTATGACTTCGTCTTCCGCACCGAAATCGACTGCATCCCAACGGTCTGAATCTAAACTCGTTGCGATACGCTGCCTTTCTGCATCGGAGAATATCTGGATGAAGCTATCGATTTGCTGGTTGATCGCACCTTTCAAAGATGCACCGGAACGTCCAGAAACAGCCTCACATTCATCGGCAAAAAGCCGATTGATGGTGAAGTACCTCAAGAAGCGTTCCAAAGGTAAGCGGGTACTCTGTTCTGTCCGCACCTTTAGGACTTTGGTGATCTGCGCTTGGGCCACATCTACCGCCTGGCCTAGAAGACTTGACATATCAAGAGCTTGGTTCAGCTCCTCCTGGAGCAGTCTTCGACGAGAGACTGGAGTACCTGGACTCTTCAGCTGCTCCTCCATTGAAGACATGCTTGGGCTTGCGATAGGTGATTTCAGCGGCGCAGTGGGAGGTGGACTACCGATGTCACTTGTAACATCCAGTAATATCTTAACTTGAACGCCTAGTCGCCTCAGACCCTCACTCACGGCGGTGTATACATTAACAAAGAGTTCTTCGGCATCGTCTTGATCAAGTGCACGTAGGTTCCTAGCAAGTATTGTCGACTTGTCAGACTGTGTCATATGACGGCCACCTCTTGTTGAAGTTGAGGTTACAGACTCATTATCGTCATCAGAAGAGCTAGGAAGGTGTTTGCGAATGAGTGCTTTCATCTCTCGCATAATGGCATCACGCAATGCAGTAGTCGCTGCGCTAGTCTGTCTTGATTTTGCAAGTCCGTCCAAAGCTAGCTTGAGATTGGTCCGCAATTCCTCGTTCGGGGCCATATATCTGGGCATCGAAGGCGGCTTGATGCCATCTCCACGACTCCTCTGGGACGCAGCAGCCCATCTTTGCAGTGTCTCGCTGTGTGGTACCGATTCAACGTGTGACCGAAGATCTGTAAGTAGCGCATCAAGGAAACGGTCTTCAAATCCTTTGCCGGCTCGATATCTCAAGGAATCTAAAGCACGTTTCACAGTATCCAGAGCTTTCATACCGCGTAAATCAAGAAGAGAGGATGGCCCGCTCGGTTGTCTTGGAGCGTCATCATCTGGATCTATGCCACCAGCCATGAGTTTCTCCGTTCCTTTGATTTGTGCCAATGCCATGTCCAATTGGCCTTCGTGGATTAAGTCCTCTGCTACTTGTACATCATCAACAGTCTGTTGAAGTTGTTTCGTAGCCTGGCCTAGTTTTCTCAGATTTTCTCGCTTCTGGCGCATTGCTACGACATTCAGCCCGCCCAAAGCCATCTCTTTGTCCAACCGTTGAAGATCACCCCGGAGCTCCTGGATCTTTCCCACAGAATCTGCAGCCTCCTGCTGTAGTTCTCGAAGAGATCCTAACGCAGCGAAAAAAGACGTGGATGCAGTAGATATGGCGCCAATCAAGTGAACTTCGACGGTATCCATGTACCATGAGAGCTTTTCCTGCAAGATAGCATTCGTCGCGAGTGCTTTCCGGCCGACCTGTGCAGAGCCATTGGCAGTAGGCTTCTCAGGCTGTCGAATAACTTCGGATCTCTCGCTGACGATGTCAAACGTGCGGGGATTCTCGAGATGGAAATTCTCTTCAAAATAGACATTTGGTATAGTTGAAAGAGGCGCTACTGCCAACGGATTGCGTTTCGGGTTCGGGCTTGATCGCCGTCTACTTTGGGGAGAATCCGATGGCGAAGCCGGCGCAAACGAATTTTGTCTACCAGCAACGGCTGGCGGCTGCGAGTTTTTCCGTAGACCCTTTTCTAGAAGCTCTACGAATTCGTCCCTTTTTTCGGCTTCTTTGTCCTTGCGAAACAGACTTGGTCCTCCACCCGGCTCTGATTTTGATCTCTGAAATGCTTGATACAGTGGACCCACTTGCGAAAGATAGTTCGTCAGAGTCGAAGTGTCGATATCAGGGATATTGGTAAGTGTAACGGGGGGTATGTCTTTGGTTGTCGGCTGCTTCTGTGCTGACGAAGCTAAGGCTGAAGGATACGGAGCTAGTCCGGTCCGTACTATTGGTGTTTGGAGCAGTGTTGAAATCGCTGAGAGAGTTGTCAGCAGTGTCGCTACGGCATATCGTCCGGCAGAAGCCAGCAAAATCTGTGAACCATGCAATGCTTTAATGAGACCTGATCCCGAACGTTTTCCATTCATCATAAGGTTTTGAGACAGCAGATAGAAAGGCAGTCCGAAGATATGAAAACAAGACTTGGCATAAGTGCTGCCTAGAAAACATGACGAGCTGCTTCTTTTGGAATATCTTATCGTTGGTTCCACAGCTTTGCTAACCAGCCACCCGGTGCTTTTCAATAGGGAGAGTTATACCATTCTGTCCAGCTTCTCTGACCGTACCACTTCTATTCTGCGCCGATATGTCCAACGAGCCTCCGATTGAGGCGACAGAGATTGCACTCGCTGCGGAACCCCGCCGAGGTCGGGATCTGTGAGCGGAGCTAGATCGGCGAGAGCGTTCATCGAAGAAGCTATGTTCTGGCTGCAGAGATGTCGAGGACTGAGGAGATCCAACGTCACGGATCGGCCTTTGGGTCGGAGAGGCCATAATCTCGCCGAGAGCATGAGATAGCGAGCTGGAGGCATGAGGAAAGTGTCTTCATGCGGGAAGGGAATATGATCGCAACAGTATCCTCATCGTAGAATCTGGTGAGGTTGAAAATAACAAAGATAGACACGGACAAGTGCCTTCCTTGAATTGGTAATCGTAGAAGCAAGTGTCCGGAAGCCGTCGTGGTCTCGTCGAGGGTTAATTAAGCTTTGTTAACACGCAGAAACTCTAGGACGCCTCGGCGGTCAATCCCTATCACTCCGCTCTGTTTGACGAAACTGCAAACACCTTAATGCAAGCACTTAACGCGAACCCCACGCTACCAACGCGTCGGCCCAAAAGAACGCGTCGTCCATGGATACGATTTCTCCACCTCAAGCTCTCCATCAAGAACCTCCTCCACAACCACAACCCGACTCCTAAGTATTAGCGATGGATCGTCAATCAGTATTCTCTCTTAGCCTCTTTGGCGAAGATCGCAGTGCCACTGGCCCAGATACCCGTGGGTCCATACAACGAGCGCTCATTGATTTCATCCTTGAATTCCATCTCGACAATGTTTTCTTATACCGGTATATACCCATCCAGCTCATATACTTAGCCATATTCTCACACTCCCACAGGGATCAAATTCGAGAAAATGTTCTTGTCAAACAATACTACTGTGATGTTGATATTGCTCACCTGATATCCTACAATGAGGAACTTGCACATCGACTCAACAACGAGCCGGCTGAAATAATTCCACTTGTAGGCATTTGATCCCGGAATTATGCCCTGCGCTAAATATTCCTGTAGTTCGAGAACGCTCTGAAAGAATGCACTCATAGAATAGTTTTCCCATCGAACAAGAGTATTGAGCTTCCTGACCACCAGCTTCTCCTACATTCCACCGCCTCTCAAACTTCTATCCGCGGCTTAACAGCAACAAGCGTCTCCCATCTTGTGCGCATACCAGGAATCGTCATCGGTGCCTCTACACTGTCGTCCAAAGCCACAAAACTTGCAATTCAATGTCGAAGTTGCCAATACACCGATGCGATTGATGTTACAGGAGGTTTCTCGGGCGTTTCATTACCTAGAACGTGCGGACGAGAGCGAATGCCAAATGAAGACAGTGAGAAATGTCCTCTAGATCCATATTATGTTATCCACGAAAAATGCCAGTTCATCGACCAGCAAGTTCTCAAACTTCAGGAAGCGCCTGACGACATACCCGTAGGCGAATTGCCACGCCACATTCTCATATCTGCTGATCGGTACCTTACAAACCGAGTCGTACCTGGTTCACGGTGCACAGTAATGGGGGTTTTCTCCATTTACCAATCCAAGGGTGGGAAGTCATCTAGTGGCGCGGCTGCGGCCATTCGCAACCCTTACATGCGAGCCGTGGGTATCCAAACTGACGTGGACCACTCCATGAAGGGGAATTCAATGTTCACCGAAGAGGAGGAGCAAGAGTTTCTTGAAATGAGCAGACGGCCGGACCTCTACGAAGTCTTTGCAAATTGCATTGCGCCATCGATCTACGGAAACCGTGATATCAAGAAAGCGATCGCATGTCTTCTCATGGGTGGATCCAAGAAAATTCTTCCGGATGGCATGAAGCTTCGTGGTGATATTAATGTTCTTCTCCTCGGTGACCCCGGGACGGCCAAATCCCAGCTTCTGAAATTCGTTGAAAAAGTTTCGCCAATCGCGATATACACTTCTGGCAAGGGATCATCAGCAGCTGGTCTGACGGCCTCAGTCCAGCGAGACACGAATACTCGTGAATTTTATCTTGAAGGAGGTGCCATGGTACTTGCAGACGGGGGTGTGGTCTGCATAGACGAGTTTGACAAGATGAGAGACGAAGATCGTGTCGCCATCCACGAAGCCATGGAGCAACAAACAATTTCCATAGCTAAGGCTGGTATTACAACGATTCTCAACGCGAGAACGTCCGTGTTGGCTGCTGCGAACCCGATTTTTGGACGTTACGACGACCTCAAGACTCCTGGTGAGAATATCGACTTCCAAACTACCATCCTGTCAAGGTTCGACATGATCTTCATTGTCCGTGATGAACACGAGCGCGGCCGCGACGAACGAATCGCCAAGCACGTCATGGGCATCCACATGGGTGGCCGAGGGGTCGAAGAGCAAGTACAAGCCGAAATTCCCGTGGAGAAGATGAAACGTTATATAAGTTACTGCAAATCGTACGTCTCCCACTCTCGCAAGCACCTTCTCCAGCTTTACCGAAACTTCCATGCTAACGAAAATCCAGACGCTGTGCCCCCCGCCTCTCTGCCCCAGCCGCCGAAAAGCTCTCCTCCCACTTCGTCTCCCTCCGCCGCCAACTCCACGCCGCAGAGCTCACATCCCAAGCGCGCTCGTCCATCCCCATCACCATCCGCCAACTCGAAGCCATCACTCGTATTGCCGAGTCCCTCGCGAAGCTCCGCCTCCAACCCTATGCGGACGAGTCTCACGTCGACGAGGCGATCCGCCTCTTCCTCGCGTCCACCATGGACGCAGTGTCGCAGGGCGCGGAGGGTGCGGGCGTAGGCGGCAACCGGGAGTTGACGGAGGAGACGGGTCGTGTGGAGGAGGAGCTGAGGAGGAGGCTGCCGATTGGATGGAGCACGAGTTTGGGCACGTTGAGGAGAGAGTTTGTGGAGGGGAGAGGGTATAGTGAGGCGAGCTTGAACCGGGCGTTGGTGGTGTTGCAGAGGAGGGAGACGGTGCAGATTAGGCATGGAGGTGCTCAGGTGTACCGGAGTGGAGTGTAGAAGATGAGGTGTGCGAGCTGGATGATGTGGTCTTTTAATGATAGGTTGGGTATGTGCTACGTAGGGTTGCTCTATGGCGTTCAGGCTACTCTTTGAAACGGCCCGGGAGTTTGTCGACACGCATGTACCTGAGAAGAGGCTTCTATGGGAGTGTACAACATCGACGTTCTGAATAATTCCTCTATCGATACTGATGGATTTTGGTCCAGCAGATCTACATGTCAGTGTATCAAAGCCAAGCATGTTACTAATACATAAATTCAAGGAAGAAGTAGTCAAAGAATGGGAAAATTACGATCCATACCCAGGCGCACGACTACGCCAGACTTCCGTTATGTCGTCAAAAATTAGATGTCAGGTTACACGATCCTCTCTCGGGATCTCGACCTAGCTGCCGAGCATGGGAGTGACCTCACGTATGCCGTCTTCACTACAGTCTTTATTTTACCCACACTCATGGGCACTATGGGACGCAAACGACTTCGCGGTACATGGACCCAATTATCATTGGAAATTTTACCCGTCTCCTCTCAAACGATCGCGTCCCCTGAAGAAGGCACAGCGATCGTTTTCTCGGGAGAATTGAAGCCTCGGGAGCCAGTACAGTCTGATGTCCATTTCATCCGACTGCCGTCCTCGGTCCAGGACAACACTAGCGCTGTGTATCAAAGAATTGCCCGTGACAATGCATCACCATCACCTCGAGTTGGGGCGGCGTCGGCGGCTTCAAACGGAAAGGTCTATCTAGTCTCTGGCAGAGCAGGCAAAGAATTTAAGCCAATCGACAGCACCATTCACGAGTTCGATGGAACGTCTTGGCACACAGTGGTGCCTGCAGATAGGTCGCCTGTGCCCCAGCCAAGATCGTATCATGTCATGACAGCTGCAGCAGGGCATCTATTTCTCCATGCCGGATGTGCTGCAGACGGGGGTCGCTACAATGATCTTTGGGCTTTTGATCTTACGACGAAGATGTGGAAAGAGCTTGCGAATGCACCAGGCAAGGAGCGCGGAGGCACATCGCTGATTGCCTCACGGGACGAAACCAAGCTTTTTCGCATTGGTGGTTTCGATGGCAAGCAGGAGATCGGAGGGATCATCGACATCTATGATATCTCGCAAAACTCATGGACGTCCATTAACTATGCAAATGGGCCTATTGCAAGGAGTGTCGCTGTTCTCACGGCTGTATTAGTTGGCGAGCGTCAATACCTTGTATATGCCTTTGGCGAAGCCGATCCGAGCAAGATCGGCCATGAAGGTGCAGGGAAATTTCTGAAAGATACCTGGGTGTTCGACATTGAGAAGTCAGACTGGTCAGAATTGGACTGTAGCGACGAACATAAGCCTTCGGCTCGAGGTTGGCTTGGTGCTGTGGCATGCGCAGATGATACGGTGCTCATTCAAGGTGGCCTCAACGAGGACAATAACCGCCTTGGCGATTGGTGGCTGCTCAAATTGAACACGACATAAGCGGCATCATTCTGAATTGTGATAGAATGGTCCACACCGATCAAAATTGACGAAGATGGTGGACCTATAAAGGGAGTGTCGTGCAGTTGTAATCGGAGCAATACAGCATGCGTAAAAGTCACACCCTAGTGGCAGGCCGATAACTGACCCGCAATGTGTTCAGTTTTTTTCCCTTCCTTTTTTCTCCTCGTTTTGGAAGAATAAACGTCGTCGGGTCATAATGAAAATCTGCCAGCTTCCTGGTAGCCTTCGTTTACTTCAATCTGCCTTGGTCACGGAGCAAGGGCTTCACGTGCCGTTGGACAGTGAGTCTCCTCTGGCTCATCAAGTTTCGAAATCCTCGGCCAGTTCGGCGTCAAAAGAGCTCTAACATTTTGTTGACCCTCCGATGGACTGGAGTAGGGACCAAGCGATGTTTCCAACAACTCTTCAGTAGCTCAATTTGAACTATTGACGGCTCCGTACCGACGTCTATTTGTCAGAAAAGGCAGGCAGGCAAGTCAAGGCTGCTTATGCACACGGAGCAACGGCGCATGCAGATAGCACGCACATTGTGCATAAGATCCGCTCATAATCGTGTTATCATTGCTTCACCTTCGGTAGAATTGCACAAATAGCTGAATTTTCGCTATCTTAATGTGAACTATGCCATCTGACATGCCGACATGTATGTGATGCTGAATGGACAGACGATATGAATGGGGATGAGTTTCATTCGCAACTATGGGAAGTAATAATTCCCCGAGTTTTCGGTTAAAGTTGTCAAGACCAAACGTCCCTCGAGTCAGAACACTTACGTCATCTTTCATCAGCGAACTGGTGGAACCATCAGAAGTTCAATGTCCATACTCGCCTTCTGATCCCTGTCGCGGGGAAAATCAAAAACGCGACATGGTTCCAATATTGAAGGACTGTTTCACGTTGAAGATATGCCTCTACTTCCTCTACAAAGATCCGCTGACGACGATCCGACTCGTCCCATTCCCCCGGAACTCGCAGCCACGGTTGAGTCGCCATTCATTGATGCGTATCTCAAACAAGCGCAATCTTCCTGGACAGCAAATCTCAGGACATCTGGATCAGATATCTCGGAGCAACAACTGAGGGCGGAGCTCTCTGGTCAGACAAGAAGAAGCGCAGAATCAGAGCGGAACCGTCAGCGCTGGATCCAAATAAAGAATCGGCGGCGGAGATGGTTGGAGGCGCATCCCGAGTACTTTCAAGGCTCAGAGCTCGAAAGCGCAGGTTCGTAACCCCTTTCTCAATTACATGCGACGCATAAAAGCATTCACATCTGGTGGAGATTTAGTAACGAGGGGTCGTGTTACTGACTAAGGATTATTCATCCACAGATCCCCTCCTCTATGATCGATTAGTACGGCGCTTCCAATCTGCCGCGGAGAGGGAAGCAGAAGGGAAGAACAGGGGCTTTGCTGGAACGATTGAGGCAAGCTTGCTAAGGGGCGAGGCAAGAATCGAGGAGGCAAAAACAAGGCAGGAGCAGGGACTGGAGGCTAGACATCCTATGGATCCGAAGATTGAGGAGCGAGATGATGAAAATGTCGGACAAGGTCGCCACGAAGTTGGGCGCAGCAATGAAGTTAATGACTCTACCAATGATCAAAAGGAGGAAGTCAGTAGTGGTGGTGGGAATATGGAGGATTTCGACAGTGCTCGACCGGATACAAATCCAGAATCGAGGGAGGATGCATTTCGGCAATGGAGCCAGGTCATGAGCGCAAGATTTCTAGAGGGCAAAGACAATGAGTTTCGCTATGAGCAAGTGGACGACAATTCTGAATGGGATGACCATGATGAAGAGGAAAGGAGGAGGATGGAAGATTGGTTTGATGACGAGGAGCCAAGCTGGGGCACGCCAGGCAGTGGAGATGAGCAAGTCGAGAAAGTCTTGAATGGCGAAACGGGGATACAAGATTACTGAGCACATAGTTTATTACGGTACGGTCCGAGAATCTCGATTGCCAAACTACGAGTGATTTCCCAGCCCATGGCCCGTCGTAATATCTAAGAGACAGTCCAGCCGTGATCCACTTCGACAATATTACCACCATTCCTTGTCCTCTGGATCATTGCCTTGATGACCTGCGCACGTCTCTCTAGTGGGATCCATTCGGATAGTTCAAGCCTGCCGGCATCCTCAATCCATTCAATCGAAGTGTCTCTGCCACTTTCTTTTGATCGATCTAGATAGCCTTGAAGGGACCTCAATACCCCGCAAGGGCCCCATTGCATAGTCGCTTGAGTCAGATTAGTTGGCACCCAGCCCTGACTTAACTTAATGTAGCAAATGAAGCGCCATGGGCCATTCCAGTCTGGTCCCAACGGAACCTGGGAACTCCACTCGTTAGCGGCATCGGTTCTTCGGGCATTGCTTTCATCTGAGGGCTGGTCCGCTCTCCTCTGTGTCTGTTGGGTTGCCTCCTCACGACCAGCACGAGGCAGCTCGATTGACTGGATGCCACTGCGCTGGCTGCGGTCTGTGCATATGGCCCAGATAAGGGCTGGCCACCAGTCACAACAGCCTTCCAGATCGAGCCACTCGAGACAGATTGTATTCAGACTCAGTCTTCTCAAGATATTCGAGGCTTCGCTGTAGTCCTCGTCCAAGCTATGAGAGTAAAACCCAGTACCGCTGAGCTGGACCGGGCGTGGCGATCCTTTGGCGTGAACCGAGGCTGTATTGGAATTCGGTGTAAGTGATGGGGCAGGCCAGTAGGCCAACGATAGATGGGTAATAGTGGGTAGATGGCTTGTGAGCGATATGAGTGAGGACCATAGTAACGGGCTGTTCGGATCCGGCCGGGCTAAGGAAAGGTGTGTTATTGCGGAAAAGCTATTGATGTTCAATGCTGGCGAGATCTCTAGACCCTCTTGGTCCCAGGATTCCAGGAGCTCCGCCTTTTGTGATTCGGCTCCGTAGCTTCTTCTTTTTGTGCTGGACATTGGTCTGTCTGGGTTTGCAAGATATCTTACAAGTGGGTTCAGGGTTAAGTCCCTTCCGATGAGACCAGCAAGATCAAGTCTTTTAAAGTCTTGAGTACCCGTGCCTCCTGGGATCTGTTCCTCAGTGTAAAACAGTGATCGTAGATTGCCAAGGGTGATGCCAGTCTCTGGGCCATAAGCAGCAAGATAGCTGAGCAATGCGCTCTTTAGTCTTGCCGGAATTGTCGCTAAATTCAGCTGCTCATACTCCGAGACAAATTCCCATTCTATAGCCATGGTCTTCAGTGCCTGCTCAACCAGGCTCCCTTTCTTGGGCATCTCCACCCCAGGAAGGCGGTCAACGTCAGGAGGACGAAACCGGGTTTTCGACTGTGCAGCTGAGTATCGTGCGCGCTTTCGTGCTCGTGCTCGCTCATAGGAGGGAGCATGTTGACTCCGCTCCATCCAGCTTTGAGGAGCCGCCGGACCTGCGGGCTGGCCAGGCAAACGGCGTCTTCGTACACCAGGTTTTGGACGAGGAGCTGCTGGCTCCGGTATGTTGAGCACCGCTCTGAGGTTAGGCGGAACTGACTTTTGCGTCACGGCTGCGGTTATTTGATCTACTTTTTCTGGTGACGCTTTCGGAGACTGAGAAAGTCGAAGCTGGTTCAATCGTTCGTTGACCCCTGGAGATGGCCCAGAGGAAGCTTCGCCATGATTTTCTTTCGTACTGGTTAGAGACGGATGAACATAACGGGTTTTTGATAGATTGAAATTTTGATTATGCTTCTTGGGCATTGGTATTGATTGACAGCCCTGCAAGATCAACAATGACACAACAGACAAGCTGAATAGTACAAAGAGGCAATTTGCTTTATTTACTTAGCTGCGCGTATATGGCGGTATAGTCCTGCATCGAAACTGTTGCTGAATATTGATGTACTTCCGCAATGTAAGTCGAGGAAAGTAAGACTCATGGAGCTGCTCAGTGGCAAATGGACTGGAATCATTCAAACCACATATGGATAACGCTTTTGTGCATTTTATGCATTTTGTGCAATGGATTCCTCTCGGATAAAAGTCGAGTCATATAGAAAGATTTCTCAGCAACAAAACTTATATAATCAGCCAGAAGCATAGATGGGCATATAAGAAGCCAATTGTCGCCAGCAATTTTTTTTGGTGTATCACTTGCGCGGAATCTATTTTTCGGCGATTCCTGAAGGTTGAAACACACCTACATCAGGTATTCAAGATGGCATCGCATCCCACAAACACGGAGGGCACCAACGAGGAAGAGCTCGATGAAGCGATGCTGGATCCGGCTGAAGCAGCAGAGGAGATTCCTACCGATCAAGATGCGCACATGGACTCAGACGATGGGGGAGGGGAAGAAGCTGATCATGACGAGCCTGTTGAAGAGATCCAACTACAAAACGACAGTGTCGCTTACTTTGACAAGCACAAAGATAGCATCTTTTCCATTGCTCAACATCCCATACATCCAGAAATAATAGCAACAGGAGGCGGGGACGACGTCGGCTATATCTTTGATTGCACCCCTCCTGCTCAGCCTGTGTTGCCAGTAAGCTACCAAACCGATCCCCAACCCCCAGAAAGAGAGGGTCTTGCTCAACTGGCCCGGCTCGATGGCCATACGGACTCTATAAACGCGATCGCCTTCACCGCACCTCAAGGCCAGTACCTCCTCACTGCAGGACTCGACGGCCGTCTGCGCGCTTGGCAGGGCGACAGCACAGGCAGAAAATGGCAATTCCTTGCCGAGGCACAAGAAGTCGAAGAAATCAACTGGCTTGCGCCATGCCCTAATACCAACTACCCGAACACTATCGCTCTCGGCGCCTCAGATGGCTCCGTCTGGGTCTACAGTATCAACGCTGACGATGTCAACTCCCCACTCACCATCGTCCAGGCCTTCTACCTACACACCGGCCCTTGCACAGCCGGAGCCTGGACTCCAGATGGAAAACTACTAGCTACAGTCTCCGAAGACGCAAGCTTCTACGTCTGGGACGTCTTCGGCGACGCCGCAGCCGCCGGCCTGGCGCCTGCTACAGGTGCCCAAAGCGTCGTCGGCTTGACAGCAGATGACGAGCGGTTCAAGGTCGAAGGTGGGCTGTACAGTATCGCCGTCTCACCCAATGGCGCGTTCGCCGCTGTGGGTGGCGCAGAAGGCCATATCCGCATCGTTGGCCTGCCGCGACTGGGCGCCGATGCGTCCGTCACCAGTGGCGCGAAGGGCGGCGGATCGAAGAGTAAGGCTGGTGGAGGGAAGCAAGCTGGTGCGGCGAAGAGTGCGGGTGGCGGGTCCTCGGCGGGTGCGGGTCAGGCCGGGCAGATTCTGGCGAGCCTGCAGGCGCAGAGTGATAGTGTGGAGACGCTGTCGTTTTCTCAGCCGCCACTGACTTTGTTGGCTTCTGGGAGTGTAGATGGTTCGATTGCGTTGTTCGATACGGCGCATCGGTTTGCTGTGAGGAGGCATATCAGGCATGCTCACGAGGAAGAGGCGGTCATCAAGGTGGAGTTTGTGAAACGTGGCAGCGGTGCTGGTACGGAGTGGCTTTTGACGAGCTGTGGTAATGATGGAGTGGTTCGTCGATGGGATACTAGGGGCGGTACTGCGGCGGCTGGGCAAGGCCTCACGAAAGAATGGAGGGGTCATAGAGGAGGAGGTGAAGGTGGCGGGGTGCTTGGATTTGTTCAAGGCGGAGGTGGTGAAGCAGTGGTTACTGCTGGTGACGAGTAAGTACAGAAAGTCTTGGTTCACAATCTGTGAGAAGACAATTTCATTGACTAACTGCAATTCTATAGCGGGGTGGCGCTGGTGTTTACGGCTTGACTCGGCAACGACAACGACATCGCGCGCTCATAAAACTCATTCTACCCGATCCGGCTTTCCTCGTCCTGATTCTTTCAGAGAAGTGATATGTCATTAGAGTTTGATAACTGGATCTGCAGGGCCGTATTGTTGTCCGAAACCCATCCATCCTTCCTCGTCTGCCTTTGCAACCGTGGGGAGTTTTCGGGCCCTCCGAATTCGTTGGTCAGTCACAAGGTATGACCTTGGTAAGATACAGGCTCCTTTTACCGCGGCGTCATGAGCTCCCCAGATGCTCTGACCAGCTTCTACGGCGACAATCATCTCTGCAACTGCACGGCCACACAGAAACCCATTCGGCATACCATGTCCCGTGTATCCCGCAGATACCCAAAGATTGGATCCTTTGCTCTTTGAAGGTACTGATCCTTGCGGCAAATATGATTGTGGAACGGAACCAACCCAAGGAAGATTATCGCGACTATAACCCATAATTCCAGTCCATTGACGTGCGGCTGGCAACTCCCTCGACGAATCTACCTTTGAGGACCCTTCTAGTGTCAAGACTCGAAGCAATGTGCTCCGAAGGTATCTTGCAACATCTTCGTCAAGTACATTGTCATCGCATGATCCAAGAGGCGGTATCTTCCCAGCACCAGTTCCTCCACCAAACATCAGATGACCTTGACCTTTCACCCCTTTGATTGCACCTTCAGACGGTCGTTGGATGAGATAATCGTCATGATTCGGATTATCTCCACGGATCCCAACAAAGCCAAATGATGTTTCCAAGCGCTTCGAACCGGATGGCGGGATCAATGCCGACATTTGGCCCCTACATGGGACAACGAGATCTGCAAATGACGGGAGAAGATGCGATGTATAAGCATTAGTAGCTAGGATTACGTGTCTTGTTCTCAATGTCCCACGAGCTGTACGTAGAATCCAATGGTACCCATTAGCGGCATCCTTGGTACCGTCTTCGTGAGGAATAGGCTCTAGGTGAGTTACTGGTGTATTCGTCTGCAAATTGATTTTCCCGTTTCGTACAAGGGGTTCCAATAGCCCACACACAAACTTGTACGGCCAGAGTCGCGAGGCAGGCTGCGAGAAAATTGCGCCTGCAGCGCCAGCAAGTCTAAGCTTCGCAAGCTCGTCTTCCTTGTGTACGATACGCACGAGTGGGGCAAGATCTGGAGCTTCCCTTTGAAAAGACCGCACATCTTCTTCTGCAGCTGCCATGAGCTTTTTGTCGTAGAATGCACGACAGCTGGGTTGAGCGTGGTACTCGCAAGAGATGTGCTTGCTTCCCTTTGACCAAGTAGGATCCACCATCTTTCGGACGGCATTGTAATTGGCCACTTCAAAACGAGCGACATCAACAGGCCGGTCATACAGAAGTGGCTGGCAATGTCCGCCATTGCGACCGGTAGCACCCCAGCATGCTTCTCGTGCTTCGAGTAATACAATGTTCAGATCTTGTCTCTGAGACGATGAGAATTCAGCAAGATGATGAGCTGCTGAGGAACCAGTAATACCGCTGCCAACGATCACGACATCGGCAGAATGCGGAAGCTTTTCTGTGGTGTGATGATTCGTGAGGAACGGGGAGGGATCGCTATGCCAGAAGGAATGGGTTGAAGAAGCAGTTGGCAATGTGGCCGGTTGATCTGAAGACTGGGCCATTTTCGTATTGTGCAACGGCTCGCTTCACCGTTGGCAGCAATGTTTTAGTAGGTATATTTCTTCGAACCAGTGAAAAGTATCTACAAGTCTACAACACTCAATTGAAAATTCGGCTCTGCACGCGAGATTCTGATAACTTTGTAATAAATTTTTGAAGACTAGCTTTAGCAAGACCAGAAAGGCTTATAAAGCTCCAGGTTATGAGTCAATACCTCACTCAGGAAAACATCGCGGAACTCAAGCGGGGCTGATTGTGGGGTTGATATACACTTTTCACCTCTACGATATGGGACCTACAGCTATTCTAAGAGCCGTTATGTTAACCGCTTCTCTATCTCTGATTTTACTGTTGGCCCATATCTTTTTTTCCCTTTTGATTCGGCAATAGCTAATCGTTTCTTGAGAAGAAGAACAATGATAATACTCTACCAATCTTGATTGAAAATCCCTTCCGCTCCCAGTTCATCTCCATAATTCAACTCCTGGTGAATAGTCCAACCTTGTGGAGTCCGCGCGTGAGGTATAGAGAACCAAGCCTTCGCAACGGCATCATCTTCCTTTTTATCACGGATGAAGTGAAAGTTTATCGCTGATTCTCGGAATCGTCAACTTGCATCACTATCGTCTAAGATATTAGTACTCAATTTCTCCCTGAGGCCAGAAACTAAAGCACCACCTAATATTGACCTATCAAGGCTATCAAAGAACACAACTATCTGACCTAATAATGCTTTCCAGGAGGCCTTCTGGCCGTGTCGAGGGAAAAACAAATTACTACTTCTGACGTCACCAAGCCTCATCCGTCTTCGGAACCTCCGAACATCGAAAGGCATTGAGGCCTTCCCTATTCCGGTATCGTGCCGCTTTCCGTCCCGTCCGCCATTCTTGACGTCTGCCTACCTACGAAGCCATGATGTTATGTCCCCAAGCCACCCGAGATCGAAGAGCCACGAAATTTGAAGAGAGAAGAAATGGGAAGGGCAGACGGGATGGTACTTACAAATATCCTTCAATTCTTCTATCTACTGGCCTCCCAAACCAACTAGCTATCTTGACGATACAAGACTCGAAAGAAGCAACGAGATTGAACATTTAACACGCGCGATGTTACCCAGTCGCACGTACTAGCGCTTCTAATCACTCGATCCCTTTCTCCGCAAATCGAATACGGCAGTCATATCGAGATGCTCCGCGACCACGATTCCATTGAAGCGATGGCAAGCCACCAATGCACAACATTCATACCAACGCCGGACTGAGATGCATGGCCTTTCATTGGGTTGTACAGAACTCGGCCGCACTCATGGAGTTGAAGTGAATGATGCGAGCACATAGTGTCGACATAAGGCCATCGCTACAAAAAGTCGTTTTTGCAAATGTTCTATGTATAAGTTTCCGGGTTCCCAAGACCTTGTTACTTCGTGAAACGTGTCGATAGGCTTTAAATCACTTGACAAGCCACGCGAAGTGTGCCGACCGATTTTGGAAAAACGCTACGAACTACTACGTACTCCACTAACCTAGCCACTACGGTAGACACAGTATCTTGCTTGGTGCGGTTCGGGTCTTCAAATGCTGCAACGCAACTCCGACCATTGGCAATATGCCGGGATCTTCAATAAAAAGAAAAGTTCAACCTATGGGAATGTCGTCGAGTAGAGGGCGTATAATACGTCCTACCGCCCGGAACGATGCATGCAATACCATACACATTCTTTGCTGCTTCAGACCAACAAAGATCGAAGACCAAGCAATCGATTTGAGTTGAGACCTCGACTTGGTGCCACTTCGTGCTCCTTTACATGGCGCTCCTCCAGCCATTCTCAAATCTGACAGATGTTGGCATTCATAACTCGCAACTGCTGTTAACTGTTTCATTTATGGCTGAGGCTGAAGCAGTCGCAAATGCAGTGCAACCAGTGGTCATAGCCGTTGTCCTAATCCTTAGCTCATGGCTGCTATCCAGCTGTGTGCTACCTACCAATCACTCCGCTTCACAGCAATTCCTACGTTCGTTGCCATGGGCTGGGTCGGACAAAGGGTGGTTTCCGAAAATTCGGGCAAAGATGAAATCTATCAAGGGAATGCGCCTGATGATCGAGGAGAGTTACGAACGAGTCAGTCAAACATCTGCAATTCACTCTGGATACGTAAGAGGAGTCTTTTGAACTCACATTTGCCTTCCAGTATTCGAAGAAAAACGAGCCATATATCATGCCACATTTCGGGGACAATCTGTTCGTGGTCCTTCCACCGGCGAAAATGCACGAACTTTTCCAGAAATCCGACGCCGAGGTCGATGCGCACGTTCTCCTGAACGAGCAGGTACAGACAACTTATACTGTTGGTGACGACATCAGCATCGACAATTTTCATTTCGATATTGTCCGGCGGCGGTTAACGCGCAGTCTGCCATTGCTAACGGAATCCATATATGAGGAGCTAGCGCTTGCTATCAAAGACCAATGGAAGGTGGTCCAAGATGAGTGGACACCGATAAAGGTTTTACCAACGTGCACGAAAATCGTTGCCAGGACGGAAAGCCGAGTGTTCACAGGAGTAGAACTCTGTAAGTAGTGTCCAGAAATTCCTAAAAGGAACAAACATCGATCCTGACTTCCAGGTCGAAACAATGAGTTCGTAGAACATGCGTGGCTATACGCGAGAGGTGTTGTTTGGGCAGCTGCAATTATCAAGCTTTTTCCTGTGTGGCTTCGCCCGATTATTGGTCCCATCATTGTCTTCCCCAACCGGAAAAATCTTGCTATTTACCAAAAATATGCAGTGCCAGTCATTAGAGACAGACTTGAGATGATTGCAAATAAGGCCGCTCAACCAGACTCCGATCTGCAAGCCCCGGTGAGATTCTTTGACTGCTATCTAGTGGAGTAGACTTGATACTAACCATCGATGGCCAGATCGATTGTATGCAGTGGGTGATTGAGGAATGTCAACGACGGAACACCCCGGGCGTGCTTGATCCTAGCCAGATATGCCGTCGATTGCTATCTATTAATATGGTTGCCATCCACACGTCGAGTATCACTATCACGAATGTAATTCTTAACATATACAGTTCGCCACGGTGCGGAGAATTTGTTGAATCTCTCCGTGAAGAGTGCACCCGTGTCTTCAGAGCACATGGGGGCCGTTGGTCAAAGGATGCTGTCAATAGTCTACTCAGGGTAGACTCTGCTATTCGGGAATCAATGCGTCTCTCTGAGTTCAGTGGTCTGGGTATACATAGAATGGTGAGTGATTCCTGCTAGCACAGTATTAGACATATATCTAATGCTTCTGGCTTAGGTTACTGCAGCCAATGGAATCGATTTGGGCGATGGGCTCCACATTCCGAAGGGCGTGCGTGTTTCGACGCCAAATCATTCCATCCATCGTGACCCGAACATATATTACGCACCTCTGGAATATGACGCGTTCCGTTTCTCGCGACCCCGTGAGGAGTCTATAGGCGCGTCGCTACGACACAGCGATCTAAAGACCCGATCAAGTCGCCTCGTTGAGCAGAGGGGTCAAGCGCTCGTAACTACTAGTGACACATGGCTCCCTTTTGGTAATGGCCGACATGCTTGCGCAGGGCGCTTCTTAGCGTCGCAATTTATGAAGCTCATGCTGGCTCACATCATCATGAATTATGACATCAGGATAGAAGGTGGTCGGCCGAAGAGTCTCGATTTTGTTTCAATATCCATGCCATCCAATGAAGCAGAAATACAAGTGAGGTTGCGCAATGACGATCAAGAAAATATATCGAGGTCAAACTAGAGAATCTCACAGGAAAGTTTGTATATTCAAGGCAAGCGACAGCAAGCTCGTGAGTACTTTTGGCTGAATGATGACTTTCGTTATGAAAACTTTGGGCCCGTAGGACACTGGTGGCCAGTCATATCTTTTCTTCCTTATCGAATCGCGGAACCACACATGCGGCGGGAGAGCCTGACATGGTATGTAAGGATTATGGTGCGAGGAAGCAAAGCTTATAATACTACTGCCGTGGGACTGCTTGGCTTTGGGGCTGCAATTTTTTATCTTCTCAAGCAAAGATTCCAATTCCGACCAGCGGGGGAGCAATGAGCCTCGGAAACCAACCCCATGGCAGAACACTCTTGTTGGGCCAGAACGCCCCAAAGGATGGAGCGCCATGGAACCGGTACGAGATGGACGGCACTACGGCTCTGGAAGAATTTCCCAATGGCATTGAGGTACTCCCAGAACTGAGTTCAGGTGATAACACGAGTACACCTCTCTCTCCGTGACGTGATAGGGGATCAGATTGCCAGCTCTTTTAGCTAGAGGTTGCGACCGATGCCATAGATGATGCCTTGCAGTCGCATTTGCGCTGAAAACCCCTCTAGTCATGGGTCAGGGCTTCTTCTGTAGCAAGATCGTTACTGCAAGAGCCTATCTACCTTGTAAGATAAGTTCTGGCATGACATGGAGCCATTTCTACCTTGTGTTTCTATGCTGGGGTGATTGGCAGAACTGACTGAAATGGACATCAGTGTACTCAGAGCTCCAATCAGGATATGTATTCTAAGCTTCTCCTAAGTAGCGTAAGAACGCATTCCTTTTCAGAGCCGAAACCACATGACCTCGACAGTGTCAGTGCTAGATCTCCATTGCATATTTGGGGTAGGGCAATCCAATAGCAGAGTACTGTATCTTGGGTGAGACGAGGGAAAGATGGGCTGGACTCAGTGTAGATCCAGCCACTTTAGCATCGACCAAGCAGTGTCGTTGGCTCGCTGCATGCTTACGGTCGTATTCTACAAGCATTGGTTGCCCTCCTTCACCACGACACCGATTAGCGACCCGCTTACTTGCATAAATCTCCGTCAAACTCGCCTAAGCTTCCCAATTTGCAGGATGATCGCCAAGAAACGATAAACCGGTAATCGCAAGTGCTCGTCTTCCAGCTTCGCATTCGGAGCTGAGGAAAAAAGTAAGACAACCGTGGATATTTTGTCGTGGGCATGTCTTATGTCCTCTTTTTTCCGTTCCTCTTCATTCCGTAATATTAGCTCCAGCGTTCACATATTGTGTTTGGGAGCTACGCCCTTAATATCCACCTACTTTAGGCGCAGAACGTTATGGATCCGGACGACCCAGGTCTTATTCCAGCTCTCAAGGCTCCAGGAGACCTGAAACCCGATTTTATCGACCCTCCAACTTTAATGCCGCTTGTGGTCGCCACCTCAACAGTCGTTCTTGCTATCATGACCTTCTTCGTGTCCGCGCGTTTCTTCATTAAATCTCATATCACTCGTCAACATTACGTCGAAGACTGGCTCAGCTATCTCGCCTCGGCAGGCGTCGTTGCTTCTGCTGGCGTCTTCATCTATGTCGGCGATCGCGGTCTAGCGCGCCACCAGTGGGATATCACAGAGAACACATTCGAGAACGTGCTGTATTACACCAATGTGCTTTTCTGCGTGTATCCGCCAACAATGCTGGCTGCCAAGCTGTCAGTACTATTTCAAATCAAACGCATCTTCACAACTGTTCAAAAAGATCTGGCATACTGGGCTGTGGTGACTTCGATCGTCTGCAACTTCATCATGTACAACTTCGTATGGTTCTCTCACCTTTTCCAGTGTTGGCCTCGAGAAAAGATTTGGAATTCCGACGTAGAAGGTAAATGCATCAGCGTCGCTAACTCTCGATATACCGGGGGAATCCTGAACGCAATCTCGGAGTTTGGGGCTTTACTGCTTCCTATATGGATGATCTGGCATCTCAAGAAGCCGATGAGAAGGAAGCTGGTAGCATACGCGGTGTTTAGTGTCGGATCAATGTATGTATACACTCCTCGAAATGTGCATATCTGACTGTTGAAGTGCGTGTGCCATTGCAATTGTCGGCATTTATCTCCGCGCTGTCGTTCTGGAGCAACCAGATTTCACCTGGATTAGCACTAAATTATTTGTATTGGTGTAAGTCATCTTCTTGCACTCGTCCACAGTACAACGAAAGAGTCTAAAACGAGACTCATAGAATCTGCGAAATGGTCATCGTTGTCATTGTTGGCTGTTTTCCTTCCCTCCCACGTCTATATTATTACTTCCGAGGACATCCAGAAGGGCGCCCGAGTGACATTACACTGAATAAGCGGAGGGCCGGGACATTAAACATGAACAACCCTCTCAATTCTATGACGAAACATATAGGCCCTAGGAATAGGATGGGTACGCCCAGGTCGACGGTGTCAAACGAACATCTCGAACTCCACCAGTATTCTAGTTACCCTGAAATAGCCAAGGAAGAGAAATTAGACCTGCGGCAAAGTCCGTCTAAGACGGAGAGCTTGAAGACTACTCAGATGAAGCACTCAATAGAGATATCGGAACACGATGACGTCTAGCGATTCCCCAAATTTAAAAAGAAAAGCAAAAGACAGGACACAAACAAAAAAGACGATGTTAGATTCTTCGACAAAGTCTACGTGGCTGAATACGGAAGGAAAGCAGTCAGGATGCAAGGGAGTGGCTTGAAACAAGGAAACAGAACTCCTGAGGGTATTTCGTCTGAGCTGCGGCCGGCAAATCAGTAAAACCGGCGGTGCTGCAGAACTCGGAGGCATTCGATTGCAGACTTGATAGATTAAAGTGCATCCAGAACTCTACCGCACAGTGAATCCATGGGTGGGGCATTGGTCGAATCGAGTATCATCGCAGGTCTCGGCTTTCATCGGAACGTATCACTTGAAGGTGAACTGGATGATACGGACTTTTCGTACGCGTATCACGGTGTGCATTCCGGATGACCGCTCTGTTTGGAGTCCATAAGTTTGACCTTTCGTTGCAGTTCCAATCTCTGTAGATAGCTTCGGAATTGGCTAACGGCTTCACGAGTGCCCCGGAGGAAAAGCTCTAGAGGATCGAGAAGGTTCTTTCTGGAGGGAGTAGCCGGCTGCGATAGGAAAGGCTCGGTGATATTGGGGGCAGGTGGAATTTGGGCTGGAAGCGCCGCGCCCATAAAGAGCAGTGATAAAATCCATGTTTCTAGTTCTGAGACGGTTCCTTGAATGAATCTGATGTGTCCCCTTATGAAAGTGTCGTGTCAGACGCAGTCTCAGTAAATCGTCATCTGAGGATGTTCTCGTGACAAGATGAATTGAGGTGACCCACTTGTTAAAAATCTCGCTATGAAGCCTTTGATCCCGTCAGTCGCTCAGGTTTGTTAGCAATAAACATGATCATACCCAATTGAATCGAAAGGTCATAATGGATTGGCGTCGAGCTTGTAGGCAGGCGTGGCAGGAAACATAGGGCGGATCCTAATCGAGTTGTCGAGGCAAGAAATCGAGTCGTTTCGTTATATTGAAACCTGTTTAGTCCAATCTAAAAATGTCTCGTTTGACAATGAGCCTGAGGGGTATCAAATACTCGGAATTCCGCACCAAAGTCCTCATCTCTTCCTCGACGGCTGTGGCCAATCTCCACTGTCCTGCAACGACTTAATCCCCTTGGCCCTCTCCGCCGCCGCCTGCTTCTCCTCCTCAATCATGACATGGACCTTATCCGTCGCCTTCCTCAGCATGTCCAGCATCGCGGCCTCCGTCTCCTTACTGAACGGATTCGTCGGGGTGCTCCTCTCCGGCAGCTGCGCAGTGCGCTCCTCCTTCGGCACCCACGCCTGGCCCTGCCGGTTCTTGCCCTTCGCCTTCCCCTTATCCATGTACGCCCACTGGGCCTCGCTGGTGAGCTTGGCGTAGAAGGGCTCGACGGGCTCGTTGAAGTCGACCATCTCGCAGATCTCGGAGACGACGAGGTTCTTCTCCTTCTGCGCCTGGATCTCGGCGTCGGTGCCGTACGGCTCCAGCTGCAGCAGGTGCGTGCGCCATTGCGGCTTCTCGTTCGCTTCGGGAACGAAGAAGAGGCGGATTTCGACTTGGAAGCCGCCCCAGCCGGTTTCGTGGATTTCGAAGGGGGGCGATTCGACGGCTGGGGTGGTGGGGGCACATGTTAGTAGCTGATCATCGCTTTCGTCCGTAGACGGATATTTGTCGTTGACCTACTTCGAGTGTTGTTGGCGTAAGTGTGGTGCAGCTTGAACTGCACTTTCTTCAACCAGGTGGTGATGTCGGGTCCATTTTCTATTCCCTTCACGTAGACTTTCCACCCCTTGGAATGATCGGCCGGCGTGCCTTCGGGTTTATTAGATTCATCAAGAGCCCATGCTTGTGAGCCGACGACTAAGTCTGGTTAGAAGCTCGCCCTGGATCAAACGAATCTGGGACGTACTGAAAGGACGCGCGACACGGATGGACTAAAATCTGAGTTAACATCCTGGATTTAATTATGTTGCACGATCCAAGCGTGAAGCCTCATAGCATACCTTGACGCGTTTGGTACCTTGCGGAGCTGGCATGGCGAGCAATATCAGCTACTGCGGCTTCTCGAGTTTAAGAGTAGACGTAGCTGCTCTTGGGGTGTTTGCGAAGAAGTATTGGAAGAAAACTGGGGTCCAAGTTTGTGGGCTCGGTTGATAAGGCTGGCGGTGGGAAAGCAGAGAAATGTTTGCCTGGTAGCGAGCTGTGACTTTATGGAGCCTGAGCCAGACTTCGTTCGTCCTTACCAGTGGTGACGTGGTCCTCGAAAAGGTTGAGCTTCAGGCCTCGAGTTCGACGGGGGGCATCCGAGGCCGCCGCCTCTTTCCCACGTTCCTCGGCCTCGAACTCTTCTCCAGCAAGCCCACTCGAGATATCAGGATTGTATCTACCAGAGCTGCGGCGAGAATGGCCTGCTGAGGTGGCCGATGTACCAGCAGGCTCTGGTGGCTGGGGAAGATGGGTCTGTGGGAGATCTTGCTCAGCCATGGGTTCAACGATCTGCGATGCAGCTAGCGGCTCGTCCCGACGCAGCTAGTGATGTCGGTGATGTCGTTGATCGTAAAGAATGTCGTTGATCTGAATCCTTGCTCAGAAACTGTCGCAGCCAGTGAGAAAATGGCTGGAGTGGTGAAGAAGAAGCTGGTCGTCTGTGGAGGAAATGGCTTTCTGGGTAAGTAACTCGTTATTCACACTGTTCTAGTGTCAAACGGAAGCTCCTGTACTGAAGATACTGTCAAGGAAGCCGCATCTGTAAAGCTGCAACCGCACGGGGTTGGGACGTGACTTCGATAAGGTGGGAAACAATGGCTGCTCTTCCCTTGCATATGGACTCTCTAATCTCCTTTCAGTCGATCAGGCGAGCCTCAGTGGGCTTCGGTTTCCTCATCTCCAAATGCGCCTCTGTGGTCAAAGTCTGTCTCCTGGCAAAGCGCTGATATTCTGAAACCGTCTACCTACCAATCACTCCTACAAGGTGCAGATGCTGTGGTTCATTCAATGGGAATCTTACTCGAGGCAGACTACAAGGGAGTTCTCTCGGGTAAAGAGCCAATTGTCAAGGGCTTGCAGAGAGCTTTCAGCTCCACAAAATTTGGGACACAGAATCCCTTGGAGCGTAAGGGCAATGAGGACCTCACACCAAAAGAAAGTGATGGTCAATTAACCTACGAAGTCATGAATCGAGATTCAGGTGTGCATCTTGCTCGTTACAATGCCGCGCCGTGCTAAATGGAACAAGCTATTACTTTGGCACAAGAAGCAGCTGCTCAAGACGTCTCCTCGTTCGTCTATATATCTGCTACAGCCGGAACGCCTATACTACCAGCACGGTACATCACTACGAAACGTGATGCTGAATCTGCAATCGCCACCAATTTTCCGCGGATGCGAAATATATTCATCCGACCTAGCTTCCTCTATGACTCCTCACGCTCTTTCACACTCCCAATCGCCGCCGGCGGTTTTGTAGCTTCTATGATAAATTCGGCGACAGGCAATCGATTGACATGGTTGATGGGGGCCGGTGGTGTAAAACCGATCAAAGCTGATGCGGTTGGAGAGGCCGTTGTGGAGGCGCTTGCCGATGAGACTGTAAAAGGTGTCGTGGATGTACCAGATATCGAGGCATTGGCCACCAAGGCATGGCGAAGAGGTATGCTCTAAAAGGTCATCGAAGCGCTAAACATTGCCGCTCAGTCCGTATTGTGTCCTGTAAAAATATCGTGTTCGCAATTTTGACCTCATATAGCTGTGCCGCGTTCAAAACTATCGCGGATGTCGGCCGTATACTGCACTGCTGTTAGCATCGGGATAACTGCCGTTGAGTCGTAGGAACCCCTTACCTTATTATAGAATCGCGCAAGCTTCTGGTTGAACTGCTTGTTCTTCTCATTGATGTATGTGACATCTTCATCATCGTCGCCTCTGCCCCTGTCCCTCCTCTTCTTCATCCTGATCTCTTCAGCTTTTCGTATGTCATTCACCAAACGATCGACTGCCGCCTTTCCTGGCTTGTTGTTGACAAAGTCCGTGCTCTCAGAAGTGCTGTAGAATGATCCATCTTTGTCCACGGCGATCAATTCTCCATCCTCAGTTTCCACAATTTCCAAGCCCCCACTCTGCGCGGATCGCTGCACAGCTTCCATCTTTTCCCTCTCATAAGCTTCCAAATCCGGCTTGAAGTCTCGCATTTGCCGCTTATAGACCTTGCGAGCATGCTGAGTATAATCTTGGAATGCGACGTCCTGCCTATGCTTCTCCTTCTTTTCCATGCGCCGATCCCACTTCTCGGATTCCTCCACGGTCCAGTCCCACGCGCGCTTGCGCTCGAAGTCCTCACCCGCATCAACCGTATCCGCTTTAAGTAGCTTGTGGGATGCGATGGCGTGCTTGCGGTTCAGCGAGGCTAGCAAATTGGGATCGGTCTGAAGGCGTTGGTTCTCCGCCACGGATTCTTTGTGATTCTCTTTGCGCGACAGATTCTGCCGAGCCTTGAGCGCCTTAAACCGCTCCCTTCGCTCATCTGCTTGTCGGGAACCGTCATCGGCAGGGTCCTCAGGCGTAGCCTCAGCGGCGTTTGGAGTTTCCTCAGAGTCATCGGTGGAGGTCTCTGCAAACCGCCGTTTAGCTGGCTCGCCGTCAGTGCGATCGACTTCCGGAGAGACTTTGCGTTTCGTTACGTGCGACATGTTGTAGGAAATGAGATGAAAAAATTCAATGAAAGATTCACTTGACTTATTATGCTGTGGTGGTTGTCGCTGAATGGAGGCAGTGTGACGGTAATTTTGACTAAGAAGGTCGGTGGCTGTGGTGCCCCAATGTTTTGCGGGGGTTCTGAATGCCCGCGTGGAATGCTTCAAGCTTAAGGCATCGAACGACTCGCGATGCTTTCTGCTATACTTCCGAGCCCCGTTCGAAGGCCCTAAATAGATCTATCGACCATGACACGAAACATTTTCCTCCATCATGCCTGCCTAAATGGTAGGCGTGGCAGACTCTACACTCCGAAAGACGTCGCAGAACTTACACTTCGCCGCGTCCCTTACAGAAGACGAATTTCGACTACACAATCTAGTCGTCATGCAGACATCCTGCATGGAGAAGTTTCCAATACTGATCAGCCGCTTGCCGATGCAGCCTCAAATTCCAGCGATTCTTCAGCAGACACGAGCGAAACAAAAACGGTCCTCCCTTTGGATGTGACACTCCATCAGGCTCGACTGTACAGCCCAATCGACGAATTGCGCGACCGTCTACTCGGCGGTTTTCGAGCTTACCAACGATTCGAACACCTACGAAGTCCCGAACTCAAATGGGAGAGAGCTTCCTCCGTTGATCTTGGGAGATTGTCGAGTGACGAACCGTCGAGATATCCCAATGCATACCAGCCAGTTTGGGAAAATGTCGAAGAATATAAATCAAGGGTATTTCATCAATTAGGACAAAGAGACATACGGCACCTAATAAACGAGCAATTTGAGAAATGTCGGACTCCTCGGGATATTCTCCAAATCGTAGCTGTTGCCATGCAGAGACGAGAGACGGCGGCGCAAATGATCCACCTCCACTTTTCCATCATGAGGGCATTGTACAACGTACGTTACCATGCTACTGATCCAGAAGTTCTGAAAACGCTGAACTTGATCATTCACCGATTCCGTAAAGAGAACCTTCTTATCCGGCATGATTTAATTCTCCTTGGCTTACGATTCGCTGCCCGCAGCCGTTCCCTGCCTGCCATGAAATGGTACCTAAAGCAAGCTCAAGAGCAAGATGTCCAGATCTCTGGAAAAGTTTTCCGCTCTATCATTGCCAAGTTCAGTATCGGATTGAATGGTCATGGAGAGATTCGCAATGGGCGTTGGAAGAGAAATCATCTACTGCAAGTCCTTCTAGGCTTCGAGGGCATGGATCCTTCCCAACCATACCACCTTGGCGCCTTTCTGAGACGAGAAGATTGGGCATATTTCCATGGCTGGGTGGCCGCTCTGGCGCGGTGCAAAGCGACTGATCAGTTATGGAAGGAGTGGGAATGGTGGAGGGACAGTGAGCAAAGAAAAGAGACAAAGTCACTACATTGCTCACGATCTGGGCTCACAACAAGAACAAGAGGAGATGCGTGGTTCATCGAACAGCTACTGTACGCCGGCGAGCATGAGCTAGCTTGGCACGTTATGCATGAGACAGACATGTCTTTCGCGTTCTTGACCCGGAATTGCAGAAAGTGGCTGATGAATCATCCAGAAAAGGTCCAGAAATGGGATGAGTCGGCGAAGAATGCTTTGCTAGAGAAATACGTGACCGAGCTCGACAGGATTGAAAAGGCACTGGGAGTCAAATGGATTTCGCAAGGAGATGAAACGGATGAAGGGTTTCATGTTTCGTATAACAGTTTCAGAAGCTCTGAAGAAACTTTGGAAGCACTGGCGGATCCTCCACCTCGAGTTACCCATGGGTATCCCGAAGATTGATGTTCATGCCCTGGTTCAAGACAATGTTATCTCCGAAAGCGGAATGGTCGCTCCTTGGCTGCAATCATCTAATGCCACGCACAAGAGTTCTTTTTCAAAGGTGTCTTTCGACCTCACAGTCGAATGGTAGATCCGACAGATTTACGGTCCAATCTATTACATTTATCTACATCTTTGAGCCAAATTCCGAGTGGTCCATTTCTTTCTTTTCCATGTCGACGATACCTTCATTGTCAGCTCTGAGCGTAGCTCGTTCCTGTAGAGCTCTTGCTATTTCGGCCATAAATTCCCTATTGGTTGAATCTTTGACGACCCTCGAAATCGTAGGTCGCTCACCGCTCCGATCTGCAAAGAGAAGGTCTACGGCTTCCAGTGGCATCTTTAGGGTTTCGGGATAGAAGAAATATACGAACGGAATCGTGACAAAATTGATAACGGCAAAGACGATGTACGATTTGTATCCGATATTGGTGATCATGGGCGGGGTGATCTCAACGACCAAGAAGGTGAAAAGCCACTGAGAGACAACAGCCAGGGCACCGCCTCGCAATCTGAGCTTCAAGGGCAAAAGCTCACTAGGGTCTGCCGCATGATCAATACTTCGAAGAGCGATTGGCTGTGGAGCACTTACAAATCCACATATTACTCTGCCAGCCAAGCGTGAAAAACGACTGGAACAGATAAAGTACAACTGCTGCAGCATAGCCAAGACCCTTTGACCCGATGCCAACAAAAATGGCTGAAAGGAGCATGCAAACACCCATGCCGCCAGAGCCAATCATGAAGAGCTTTCGTCTCCCAACATTGTTGGTTGTATACCATGGCAAGAGGCTGCTCAGAAAGTACCAGACCTGTAGGCCACCAGATACTAAGAGAGCGTCATGCCGATTCATCCCAATCGACTCCTGAAACACATAAGGACCAAGCGACGACATGACATTGACCCCACTCGCTTGTTGAAAGAAGTTGGCTGAGAAACCAATGAGTGTTCGCCAGAAGCCGTGGATGCCCCCGTCTCTGAAGCAATCGCTCCAAGATCCTGCTTCTTCAGCCTCGACAGCAAGAGCGTATTGAATCTCTTTCGTCTCTTCTCCCACATCGGTGTCGTCTTTCGGACGTCCTCGTAATGCTGCCAATGCCATGATCCCTTTCTCTAGATTACCCACACGGAGGAGATACCTCGGGGATTCCGGGAGAAAGGGCATAAAAATGCATGTGATGATACAAAAGACGATCTGGAAAGCACAAGGAAATCGCCATTGGATGGAGCCTGGGTAGGAGGCCATCCCATAGTCAAGCCAGTTAGCAATGATCAGGCCCATGATAAGATTGGACAATTGCATAGCCATCATCCTTCCTCTAGACGTCGGTGTAGCACATTCTGTAAGCCATACAGGAATGACTGTTGTCATCGTACCAAGGCCAAATCCAGCTACGAGCCTGCCGATCAAAAATTGAGGCAAGCCGAACGATGCTGTCTGTAAGACTGCGCCCACTGCGACCAGTATTGCTCCAGCAATGTTATTGGGCTTCCGGCCAAACCTATCCCCCAGCCAGAACTGGAAAAGGGCACCGAAGAGCGCGCCGACTTCATACGAGGAAACGAGAAAAGCAAGTAGAGGCGCGTTTGGATTTCCAAAAACCGCAAGAAATTCTGGCGCAGTGGTCAGACCACCCATGAATCCTAGATCATATCCAAAAAGAAGGAAGCCGATCGAAGAGCAGAAGGTGACGGCGTAGACTAGCTTCTGGCCTTTGAGGCCTAGGAATCTTGGGGAAGTATCCATCGTCGGGGTGTGTATGATAGTCCGTCCTGTCAAGGAAAGAACAACCAGAAGTACTTATGCGCTTGGCAGCAACCCAAACAACATCACAGCGTCGGCATCTATTGCCGAAACTTCTACCATAGCCTTCATTCTTATGGTATCAGATGCTCGGCTGGCTAGTTGGAAGGGCTAGTCTGGGCATCAGGAAAATGGCTCGGCAGTAAAATCGGATTGATTTGCAGCGAAGGTGGAAGAAATTGACCGCAAATAAGTGCCCAAATACGTAATTTATGACGGGAAACACAAAGTCTCCCGCGTGGAAAGATGTCATCTACCCCGTTAGCTCCAATCTCGTCAGAGCGATCCTAGAAACTTACTAGGAAAAGCTTCACCGGCTTGGCCATCGCTGACTCGCTGCTGATGAGACTACCCCGCCAAGACCGGCCAGGTACTGGAATACTTTGTTTCGACCTTCCTACCTACTTACGCAGGTACTCGACGGCAGGAAAATAGGACTATAGCCATGCCCTTGACCACTACTTCTCAGATCGTCCGCGTCGATTTAGCCAAAGCTATCACAGATCCAAGCTATGCCCGTTCATTTAGGCGCTCGCCCTCCTTCTGTGTTTATCACCAGAGCTTCATCGACCATGTCCTTGGAGAGTCACCAGAGCTTCAATTAATAGAGAAACGCGACTATCAATTCGCGCACGAGGCAGGACTTTACGTTCGTCGGACTAATAGTGTCTATTTTACCGCAAATTTTCAGAGCTGTGATCTCATCCATTTATACTCGATCAATTCGGAGAGCTACGAAATCAAGCAACTTGACTACCCAAACGTCGTCCAGGCAAACGGAGCCTGCAACTACAAGGATTCCATCCTCTATTGCTCACAAGGCAATCTCACAACACCGTCCGGCCTTGTACTTGTGGACCCCGTAACCCAAAAGGCAGAGACCCTCATCAACAATTATCACGGCCGCGAATTTTCCTCCGTCAACGATGTCGTCGTCCACCACCAGACCGGCGACATCTGGTTCACGGATCCAACGTATGGCTACGCCCAGGCCTTCCGGCCCTCTCCCGTGCTTCCGCCCCAGGTCTATCGCTTCCGGCCCTCAACGAAAGAATGCTGGGTGGTAGCCGACGGCTTCGAAATGTGCAACGGCCTCTGCTTCAGCCCGGACTACCGGAAGATGTACATCACCGACACTGGGGCCGTCAACGCTCACGCCGGGCCCGGCGATGGCCATCAGTTCTCATTCAACGCCCAGAAGCCGGCGACCATCTACGCGTATGATGTGCGGGACGCCGGCACGATGCTTGCTAATCGCCGGGTTTTTGCGTTCTGCGATACGGGCGTTCCGGATGGTATCAAGTGCGATTGGAATGGCTTTGTGTACTCTGGATGTGGAGATGGACTTCATGTTTGGGATCTGCAGGGGACGCTCGTGGGGAAAATTGTTACTGGTGGCACGACGGCGAACTTTTGCTTTGTGAAGGATGGGATCTGGATGTTTAGTGAAAAGGAGCTGTATTTTTGTCGACTCAAGGCGAAGGGAGCCTTGGTCAAAGTCGAATGCGAATGATCGGCAGCTAGAGAAAGGCAATGAAAATGACTGATACTCCTCGGCGAGCTGAATGTATGGTGGGAGATACGATCTGAGAATGGAACGAGCATGGGTGTCAGATCTCTGACCTCGTTGAATTTGCTACTCAGTACATGACAAAGGGAATAATATGGTGCCACATAGACTCTCAAGAGTTATTTGAGGTATAATTGACGACGTTCGATTCTTTATTGACAAATCATGAGTCAGGTAGGCAGTGTCTCAATTTTCGAATCATACCGCCACATCACAGCTTCATCGTAGCGTCCCCACCCATCTAACTTCACTGTTTTAGAGAATCTCCGCAGTACCCGGCCGACCAAAAACCTATGCCACACGACTCATATCTATAGCAGAGGAGGGGCTTTGATGGAGATTGCGGCAATCGCGCGTTCTGCCCTGGAGGTTGTCTTACTCTGACCGCGCTCAATCAACCCCTGTCCGGCAGCCTTACGCCCTACATACAGCAGAACCACTAACCGCTCACCACGGAATGTGTATATGCTGCTTATTATCGCAGCTGTCGTGGATCGGTGCAGATCTCATCACCGGTTTCAGACGCCGGTTCGGTATACTACATCTAGGTGCAAGGCCATGACGGCCACACGCGCTCCGTGGTCGCTGACTTAATTACTTTACCTCCATTGGTCCCAAATATGATACCGTGAAGAGTGATCTTACTCACCCGTCTTCATAGTTGCTTTACTATTGCTACCTGAAGCACTGTTTCGTCTCAGCCTCGGGCTCGCTCATCTATAAAGCGTGCAACCTCGTGCAACCTCGTGCAACCTCGTGCGCCTATTTGAACTAACAAAAGAGCAATTCATCTCCGAACGCAAAATTTGTCCACAATGGTTGCCCTTTCCGCAATCCGGAAAGGAGAACTCAAGCCGGGGAACTATACTCTATCGGCGGGGGATGCTCAGGGTTAGTTATCATCACCTCCAGTGACCAATCTTCAACGCTTAACAACAACACTCCTATGCGCAGCTCTTGCTGAAGAGCTGGGAGTCAATGCTCGAAATTTGGTCGGAGCTGAGGCAAAAGTCAATCAACGTATGTCCTTTCCCATCGAACATATAAGAACGACAGATCTGACCGGCTTTCAGAGGCGCCAGTTAGTAGCTGGACAATAACGAATACAGTTGTCAACGGTCTTAGTGTCATTGGCACAACAATCATGGTGGCAATTACCCTGCGTTATGCGCGGAGGTAGCCGTAGCAGAGTACTGAGTCCGCCGTACAAAGAGGTGAAAGACCTAGACAGGTTAGAATTGCAAAAAAACAATGTAGAGAGTACTCCATATACCTTAGCTTCCAATGAGCACGCCGATAATCACTAAAACATGAGAGCGTATGTGGCAACCCCTCTTAGGAACATATCGCGGGGCCTTATTGGATGATTTACCTCGAACATCGACGATAAAGATTGTAGCTGGACCAATCGAAATGAACCCTGCCACCAGATACTGCGAGGATGATTCTGGGCCTTAATGTCTTGGCTCTCTTCTTGGAACAGATCTTTCGCTGCTTTTATAAAGCAATGTACTAACATTATATTCCGTATTTGGCAGCTGTAGGTATGTACCTTACGGCGGCTGAGGGGTTCCTCAACAGGAAATTAATATAATGTCACCTCAGTTTAACTATTATAACCATGTTAGCCCATGTTAAGGCGGTGTTAACATAGACTAACAAGGTCTTAACAGTGAATTCAAAATAACATTGTATTGATTACCTGTTGAGGAAACCCCCAGCCGCTGTAAGGTACTTATGGAACGGACACAAGGACGAGGACGCAAAATCCCTCGCTAGTCTACATCCTTGCTACCCATTTAGACTGCTTAAAAAAGCTTCAGCAGAATAGGCGGCACTATGTATGCTTATTTGTCCGTGAATTCTGTCCATACTTAGATATTTAAGTCACTAGTATTCATCTCCATCATTTATTCTTGTATTAAATTGTTTAAACCTATAGAACTTTCATTATAATCTATTTAATCATTTGTTTAATTCTTTTGTTGAAAGAATTGTTTTCAGCTGTCTATCTATCAATATTCTCAAATATCTGTTAATGTATAAGATATGATCCAACTTCAAATTGCGCGGTTCTACTTTGTGCATCAATCACATTAATGATGACATTAAAACCAGTTCATGATCTCATAATTAGGGGCTTCTTCAAGAAACACAAGTCATTATCATAGAAGTAATGAAAACATCCCTCTGCAGCAAGACCTTGAATTTACCCTGTCAGCCTCTTTTCGTGGTTTAAATTATGATTCATAAGGCTTAGTCCATGCATCCTTGTCCTTCTGATAGAGACGAACGCGCAAAGCATGTCTCCATTCGGCAACAATCTTGACCAGGAGTAATATCAACAAAGCACACATCAACAGAAACGTGATCACAATAATCGTGATACTGAATCCTCGAAATAGGCCAGTCAGAAATGACCAACGTTGGTCGATTTGCTCCACTGTCGCAACAAGTTGCATTGAACTGAGCGTCGCCGAGACAACACCGAATATGAATAGTATCGGAGCGTAGAAGCTGGCGAAGTATTCTCCATACTGTTGATGCACACGATGGTAGTGGCTCTTTCGAAGCAGAATCTTGACGTAGAAGTTTAATCGCGTCAATCGGATCTCGCCAAAGCGATATCTTGGCGAAACTTCGCTGTCTTCGATTTTGAGAAGATCCATCCTCAATAGACACCATTGGTGCCACGTAACGAAAGGTGGTATCAGCTCCCTGGTTTTTGCAATGCGCAAATCGGACTCGTGACGAATCAGATAAGCATATGTTCGCAAGAAACCAAGCGCCGAGGTGCAAACGATGTCTCTTTTATCTTCAAGAAGGGCTTCGGGATTGAGAAGGACTGACTTCCATATATGGGGACAGAGTAAATATTCCGGAACAGGCTTCAGGTAGATTCGATCGTATCTCCAAATCAGGTGCAGCTTTGGATCCTCAGTTAAGATTACCTCTCGGCCCTTAACCCTTTGGTGATGGAGCGCGGAGATGTTCGCGCTGGATTGTGAAGACATCATCCACAAATAGCGTGAAATTTGATCCAGGTCCTTGCACCAAAGCTCTTGATTGAAGAATTGAGAAAGCACAGATACATCTCTGATCAGTAAACAAGGAAAACCCGGAAGGCTTGATGGTGGGAATGAAGTTGGTGAGGGCTGGTACTTGTTGAAGTTGAGATGGTCACAGAACGTTGGCTGCTGCATTTTCATGAGTATAAGAAAGGTACATTCCGTGATGTTGATCAAGATGCTGAGAACAGTCACTGCACATTCGTAGTATTATGGCGCTCTAATGCCACTATGCTGCTCGACATGAGGCTGGCGGATCTAGCTGACATATTACGTCATTCCAAGATTATTCCACGAGCACGGAGCCTTTCCGTGCTTTACCTGACAATACCAACCCCTCTTCATCTGTACGGCACGGAGGGTACATAGCTCTACAGTCAAGGGGAAATGTCTGTAATGCCACCCAAGCCATGTTCTTCCGCAATCATTCACCACTCCAACTTCTGACGTTGAGCGTGAAGCAGAGCTATGAAGCAGTCGTATCCTATTTTCGTGGATGATCATTCTACAGCCTCTTGCAGATTATCAGAGCTGCGCAACAGATGCTCATTGAATTGACTATAACTAGGTACCAAGAGGAAAGAAGTAATGGTATTAAGTAGGTAACTAATGAACTATTAGGCTATACTTACCTGGCTAATGTAGATCTGCCGAGCCCGTAAGTCACGTGCTCCAGTCACGTGCTGAGAACCGAAGCGAATCCGAGCATGCAAGCATGACACAGACTTCAAGGGAATCTACGAACATAACAAGATGGATAGGAAGACTATAGACTGCAGCTTAAATGAAGCGTTGCTCATGTAGACACTTTTGCTATTCGACAAGCTCTATTTCAACCTAAGGCAAACCACACACGGAGAAGTGTAGTCCAGGTGTCTTCTCAAATTTCTTAAACCCAACTTTCAGGCGTCAACAATTTCATTACCCCTCATCCATTCCTCAATCGATGGCTGATCCGTATAGCCCGGAGCATCTTCAGCCTTTTTTTGGTCGTACACAGGAGGATCATTAGAAGCATCCTTCTTATAAGCTGGGTCTGTGTCTGCTCTAGCTCTTTCGATCTCCGGCTCTTCCCTGTCTGCGTTCTGTGGATCGTTTGCCACGCTTCATTGTGTGCGATCCTTCCCTGCTAAACTACCTAATCAGCGTGCCATACCCGCTGATCGATTGAGGGCTCGATAAGAGCCTCTTCTTTGAGAAGCCCCATCGGTCAAAGCTTCATCAGCGCCAATGGCTTCGACGCAAGGAGGTCAAGCATCTAATGCACCTCGGGCGACTGAGGTTCGCAGAAGGGTCTTTCGCGTCCAAGGGATACCGAGAAAATATACGAAGGAGCAACTTCCGGATGAGCTCCAAAATCTAACTTCTAAACATCCCTCTCGACTGGACTGCCTCTATGATTCTTGCTATCCAAGAGTGCAATCGAAAACTGGACTCATTACATTTGATTCTGCTATACCTGAACAACTGGAGTGCTTATCTCAAAACTCAGCAGCAGCATACTCCCTTCCCCAGTCTGATTCTCAGGAAAATGACGAAATCGTCGTGACGTCATGTTCGGGTCTCACCACACTGTATCTTCCTGCAGAAGGAGCACTTCCGACGGCCGAGTCTGTCAGTCCTCGCCTTTCTCCCAGACCGCTCGCTAATTGCAAGTAGTATCATCTTCGTGCATGGCCTCAGCGGTCATGCGCTGGGCTCCTGGACCGCTCCTAATGGAAAATGTTGGCCAAAAGATTGGCTTGGCCCTGATTTGGATAGTGCTCGTGTCTTCACATTTGACTACGAGGCAAGACTTGACAAGGATACCTCTACTTCAGGATTGTCTGACTACGGAGCGGCGCTTATTTCAGAGATCCTGCTTATTCGATCATTTCCGGAGGTAGGTTTTTCCTGGCTTTGGATTTCGGTACAGTTGCAGATTTACCTTGGTAGACGATACACAGACCGCTATTGCTTGTCGGGCACAGTTTCGGTGGGACTGTGATAACATACGTGAGAGCTCAGGAACCTCTTTTGAAACAGAAAGAAGCTGATCGGTCTACATTCTAGGCGCTGCATCTGCTAGAATCGCGATACAGTCTGCGTGGCTACTCACAAACTTTAGCAGCTGTGCGTGGCGCAGTATTCTTTGGAACTCCTCACCAAGGCATGTCCATCGAAGGATTCAAACCACTCGTTGCATCGCGATCGGAATCATCCATGCAGAGAACTCTTCAGGATCTCCTACCGGGTTCTCAGATGGGAAATGTTTTACGTGAAACCCTAACTAGACTTTCGGAGGATCTTATTTTCATCACCTGCGTGGAGCAAAACTTGACTCCGGGGCACGGGGTATGATCTTAGCCCTCTTTGACATCAGCGAAAGCCAGTGTGGAATAATAAGAATGACTTGTTGTAGGTCCACGGTGAAACAAACGCAAGCGAAGCCCTTGTTAATAAGAGCCAAGCCAGCATTTATTCGCGGAATGAGAACATCATTCCAATCCAGGCTGACCACAGAGAGATGATCAAGTTCAGCCATAGAGGCGAACGTCACTACCAGGATTTGTTACGTCTAGTGGAAGAGTCCTTAGGATTTGCAAGCCGTTCAATCTATCACGGTTCAGCTAACAATCGCGCCGAGCAAGAATCTCTCACACTGACAAGAGCTCTGCTTGATATTCAGGGAGAGAGACCTGCTGAAAGCAACATACGTTCTGCCACCCGAACAATTTGTTGGACGCGCAACAGATCTGGCGAGGCTACACGAACTACTTGGGACTGATAGAGTTGACGGGCGTATGAACATTGTCTGTGTGTTCGGCGTTGCAGGGGTCGGCAAGACCCAATTAGT
The DNA here is from genome assembly GCA_010094025.1 of Viridothelium virens. Lineage (NCBI taxonomy): Eukaryota > Fungi > Ascomycota > Dothideomycetes > Trypetheliales > Trypetheliaceae > Viridothelium > Viridothelium virens. Next base: position 21,035 of record ML991834.1, on the reverse strand, counting down.
ACGTAGCATAATTATAGCCCAGCATCACGATTTAGAAGCTAATAAACCGGCAGGCATTGCAATATGTTCAAAGATTCCACAAAAGCTACTCCATATGTTTTTCAGTTGATGCCGGGAATGTTGCGACTTTCAGTGAGCAGATCTCGATGGTAGCACAGAGACTCACAGGGCAGAGAGAAAGAAATGTGATGGCTAACTGCAACACGGTCAAATCATGGCTAAGAGAAAAACTTCATTCTCGTGTACTCATCGTCTTCGACGACTTAGACGAGATCAATTTTGAAGCTTACCGCCCTCTGATGCCCTTTGAGGGTTCAGGAGACATTATCATCACAATGAAAAGCGAGGAAGCCGCCATGACTCTGGCAAGTTCAACATCAAAGATACTGAAAATAAAGGAGTGGTCCGACTGGGACGTTTTGGACTACCTGCGCATACAACTTGGTGACGATTCCGTCGATTTAGAGGAATCGACTGCTCGTGATCTCGTCAAGTCAACTTGCAAGCTCCCCATTGCCGTTGAGCAGTTGGCAAGGCATACTAAATTTCTCAACCAGACTTTGACGCAAACGCTGAAGGATGTAAACGTCAATAAAGTTGAGGTAATGAACATCTGATATAGCTCCAACAGCAGTTAACGAAGCCAGGTGTTTACCAGCCCGACCGTTACCAATGGTGTCTTGCAAAGTTTCGAGGCAACCTTCTCAAGACTCGAAAGAAGAGCTCCGCTTGCAATCAAGTTAGCTTATTTCTTAGCTTTTCTCGAGCCTAATGCTTTAGGCAATGCGATTCTCGACTCCAACAGCCTTGCGTTATGCCCATCTCTAAGTCAGCTTACCCATGATACCGTCACGTTCAAGAAGGCGTACAATCGGCTACTTGATGTCGGGCTTCTCCGTTGGAACAAAGCAAATGGCACGTTCTCCTTTCACGATCTAGCTCATCTCTTCCTCCGGTATAGACTCACACCGGAGGATCGACTTGCAATGATCCGAGAAGCCATCCATTTCATCTGGATCAAGTTTCCACCCTGGGACGACGTTCACATACCTGAGAATTGGGAAAAAGCGTCGATGTTCCTCCCTCATGCTATACGTGTCATTGAGCACGCGGACCGGTTCGATATCGCTACCCAGGAGGTCTTGGAGATTCTCGCACGCGCTGCTAGAAATCTGGTAGAAAAGGGTCTTGAAGATCTGGCGAGGCAGTTTGGAAACCGCGCTCACTCGCGTCTAAATTCAACACCAGGACTCTCAGTGGTTCAAAGAATTCGGATAATGAAGACCGCCGGATATGTGCTCAACTACAACGGGGATTATCAAGCAGCGTCTCCGATCTATAGAGACGTCTTGCGACTCGCAGAAACAGAACTAGGTCTACAAAACGAAGAGACGCTGACTTGTTACCATAACATGGCCGACATATACTTCAAGCAAGGAGACAACGATATTGCGATAAGCATGTGGACGAATGTGATTGATATAGGCAGAAGCATTCAGTTGGATTCATCCGAACACGGCGTTCACCCGTTCGCTTCAATGACAAACCTCGCAGAGGCGTATCGTAAGAAAGATGACCCTTTGTTGTTGCCAAAGGCGGAGGCATACTTGAGAGAAGCAATGGCTGGATTTCAAAGGCGGCAAAGTGAGATGAGCTCATGGACGCTCTACTCCAAGGGCCAGCTTGGTATGAATTTACATGAGCAAGCAATTACAGAAATCGGAGATGCAGAAGAAGCGGCTCAGTATCTTCGAGAAGCGTTTCGAGGGCTTGAAGAGGTCTTGGGACCCGAGGATCAGTTCACCAAAGAAGTTCAAGAGGACCTTGATCGTTTAAAAAAAAGATTCAATACCCACGACCTTTCGGCGAGTCAGATTTCACTTGATTGATAGAAATAGCCACGAGTATATCGCCATTTTTGAACAACAATTATCATATCACAGGGGTGTTTTCCTTGCACAATCATGAATAAATCGAATCCAGCTCAGCCTGCCTTTTAAAAAGTTACGTCTAAACCGTATATCAAAGGGTCAACTTTAATAGACTTCAAGCGTAGGTGATTATCCGGGTACGTAGGGCATCGAACGCAGGAAGAGCTCATTATCATATCGGGAATTGAAACATTCCCCCCACGCGATTTCTTGACGATTATAAGTGTGGGTGGCGTTCATGAACGAGCTCATAATCTCTTCAATCTTATATACTGTGTTGAAAGACTCAGACTCTTGAACAGACAAGGAATCATACCTGTTGAAAAGCGGCAGCGTTAGGGACCCCCTCACACGTAAGATCTGCCAGACCTCGAACTCCGCTACCTTCATCCCAAGCGCCTGGCAGATTCGACGACGTTCTTGTGGGACTTACTCCTGGGTGATGTTGCATCACCAGCTCTAAGTTCGCGCACAAAAACTTCCGCCTCACCTGGAGGTTCGCCCGACGATTCTCATTACGAAAAATTGCCTATTGTAGTAGTAATTTATCTTCCGCCCTCAAAATGATGAGAATTAGATCAAGGCTGCGAGCTCACTTCTTTAGACACCTAATTGAGTCTCAATTCACTCTGTTTCCGTTACAGTAACAACAACATCACTGAAATATTGGTCCATATTGAGGGCCGAGGACTCAGGAGCTTGGGGTTCTAAGTCATCGAAGGGATCCAGTTGTGGGAACAATGTCATGAGGATACCTTATCGTAATGAGAGGCCCATCCTTCCTCGTTTTGAAATGGCGAGTGCTATCGAGAATCAACCCGAAATCATCCAAATTAGTTATGGCGCAGCAGAGGAAACCTGCACCCATCTCCAAATTTAGATGTCTACATACACTAAGAATTATTGGCCATGAGATATCCACCTCATAGTTTCAGGAATTGCAATAGACCCGAGACGAAGTTGGTCAATATGATCGAGGACTAATATCGGGTCCTGAGAAGAGGTGAGCCGAGCGTCAGCGATGACCTGAGCGACCCGGCCTCTGGCCTGACCACTGACTTGAGTCCCACAAGCAGAGGTAGCTAAGCAGTCTGAAAAGTGGCTGGGAAGTTTGAGTTGCGGCTGAGCTTGGATCTCCATCCCATCTTGAGTCTAGCGTTTTTCTAACTTACTTGGGTACAGTAAATATTCGATATAAGGAACGAAATGATCTGGAGATTTGGTACGTTATACCGAATATTCGTTAAGAAATCGCCTAATATGGCTTAGCGTATACCTATCCGGGTTAGAATACCCCTCAAATCGCCGTGAAAATTCCGTAATATCGCATAATTTCGCTATATCGAGCTACGTAATATCGAATATTTACTGTACTTTAATTGATGGTACTTGCCGTTATCTGAGGAAACACAACAAATTAATAAATCTGCATATCCCTTGTTGATGGACGGCTAAAAGCTAACAAGATAATTATCTACTGTTGGAGTCTGACACTCCATGGTCTACTCATTCCACAAGTAGCATAACACTTCTAGTTCCAGACGATGTGCTTGTTACCTTACGGCGGCTGGGGGGTTCCTCAACAGGTAATCAATACAATGTTACCTCAGTTCAACTATTCTGACCATGTTGGCCCATGTTAAGGCGGTGTTAATATAGACCAACAAGGTCTTAACAGTGAATTCGAAATAACATTGTATTGATTACCTGTTGAGGAAAACCCCCCAGCCGCTGTAAGGTACTTTCTGTGGTCCCGGGCTCCTTGGTTAAGGAAATCTTTGAGCACTTCGATGAATGTGGCTTCCAACCAGAGACTTTTAATGAAGTTATTTATCGGCCTGAAGCTTCAAATTTCCCGGCATTGATAACCAATACCCCTTCAGGTAGGCCTCAACAGAGTCTGGGTCAATCACAACTTCGATTTCTTACCTTGAAAAGTTACTTGGGTCCTCCCGGATCGTCCCGAGCAGCCGTCAAAGTACGTGACTCCTTTAATGGTCCCTTATCGGAGAACGTGATCGGGATTCAAAAGCTATGAACTCTTCGCGGACTGCTGAGAAGTCCAAAAAGATCTGAGATGCGCCATGAACTTGGAAACATGGTTGGCATCTATAGCTTTTGCGTGACTCAGAGCCGGCGAAAGAGATTGAGCGATGTCAGAAGTGTAATCGCGGTTGAGTGTAGAGCCGACTTGATCATACTTTTGTGCGAAAAACTCCACGAGCTTGATCGGCGGGTTTATCTCCGGGTCGGGATTCGACGTCCTCAACCGACGGACCCAGTCTCTTTGATCAATGCCTTCAAAGTTCAACCCAGTCGCTCGGATCAGGGGAAGCAACTCGTTCGTCCAATGGAAGGTGTTGTGATTTATGATGTTGACAACGGGCTCCTCAGCTGAAGATAATACCACATCTGAGATGGCTTGTGCAACAGTATCTACCGGCAGCCATGAAGAATTCTCATCAAGTAAGGGAAGAGCGCCAATCGTATCAACAGTTTGCAGCATCAGAGGAATGGCTTCAGTAGGATTCCAGATTCCATAGCGAGTGTCCCCAATGATCTGACCGATCCGCAGAACTCTGGTCGTGATGCCGGTCTTCTCGGTCGCAACTCGGCAAAGATGCTCCGTGACGAGTTTTGACTGAGCGTAGCCCATGCTCTGAGCGTATGAGAGAGATGCGGGGAGAGCCTCTGGAACAGTTTCGCCGACCGGTGTCCTTACCACTGTGCTGATGGAGGAGCAAAAGTTAAAGGAAGCAGGCTTTGGCCTCTTGGCCCGTAGGCAGAGGTCTATCAGATTCTTCGTGCCGCCCACGCAGTCTTGCTCGAAGCTTTCGAGGGCAAGGTTGAAATTCACTGACCAAGCGCAATGAACGACAATAGATATTGTGTTGGTGAGCTCGCTGTAAGTGTCATCACCGATACCAAGTTTGGGATCCCCAAAATTTGATGGTATCGTAATGACTTTCTTGAACGAGTCCGGTGCCACAGAGTCATAGATGCCCCGATCGTGCAGAGACTTGCCAAGTCGTTGAGCAGCGACCTCTTTCGTCGATGCCCGGATAAGGCAATAGACTGTCTTGACTGTGGAGAGAGATGCTAGGTGTGCAGCGATGTGGGCACCGAGAGAGCCTGTGGAGCCAGTTACAACAACACTTTCGCCGCCTTCTGGATTCCCCTCAAGCGAGATATGTGGCTCAAAGCAGGAATGCCTTTTGATCATGTCTTTCATTCGATCCTCGATACTTGGGACAGATCGCACCTCCCCATCAGATTGCAATCGCAAAATTTCATCAGCAAGCTTAGCAGTGGTTGGAAAGTCGAAGACAATGTTCTGGCCTAAGGGTTTCCCGCCTAGACTAATGCTATTGCCGATAGCAGTCCTGATTCGGGTGGATTGTAGAGAGTCCACCCCCATTGCGAAAAGATCGGTTGTATCTTGTAACACCGAAGCGTCCTCCAACCCTATGAGATCCCCAATGACACTCTTGAGCCATAACATGAGCTGTTCTCGAGACAAGAGCATGGTTCCTTCGAACTTTTCCACTGCGCGGTAGACATTTTCAATTTCTTTCTCAAAATCGTTGTAAAAAGCTGCACGAATGACAGTTCCCTTGTCAGTACGGCGATAATTAGCATCATATGGCAGAACTTTTATCATGTCTTTTGAGAGCTGGCCATGCGCAGGCATGTAGATATTAGCATCTCTAATTGCTGGCCAGATGGCGTTGATCATGTCATCCTCCGCAAATGCTACTCCTGCTTCAGAGGGGATGATGAACATGCCGAGCCGCGGCTTATTGCTTCCAAATACAATGGCCTCTGCAACACGATAGTCTTCCCTTGCAATTCCCTCGACAAGCAGGGGGTTGGCTTTTTCGCCATTGACAAGAACGATTGTATCGTCCTTTCGCGCGTAATACCTCCACGCATTTGGCGTTGTTGGATGAGCTTCGAACAGATCTTTCGTAGCGTAGGTGCCATCATCACGGTTGCTCATCACCTTTGAAGGCCATCCTTCTTTCACGCAAAGTTCATAGAGGCCAACTTCACCTTGCGGCTCCATTTGTAGGAATGGGAGTAGCTTCTCGGAGGGTCTTACATAGTCCCAGTCTTTGTCATCGCGGGCTCGGAAGGAAGTCATCAGCTGGCCTGTCTCTGTGGTTCCGTAATGGGAGACGAGTTGAACTCCTGCTGCAACAAGTCTATCTCCGAGCATTTTTGGACAAGCTGATCCTCCAAACATGACGATCTCGAGACCTGCAAGTAATTTAATCCCTTCCTCGCTCTCGCCCAAAAGCTTTAGCGCGTATGGAACCCCATAGAATATCCCTATGTCGCGATGCTCCTTTAGTGTCCTGATAAGATGCTGATTTGCGAGTGGAAGGCTTGCATTATACATGTAAATCTTCTTTTTTGCGTGGATTGCCCTAAATGTGCAGCTAAGGCCATGAGCATGGAACAGTGGAAGTGTGATGAATCCTCGAAGACCGAAGTTGATCGAGTAATTCCCAAGGGCTGCCTTGTGCGTTTGATATATTGGTTTTGGCAGGCTGGTTGAGCCGCTAGAATGGATGATCCAGGCAACCTTAGACTGCTCAATGTCTCTATCAAGGCATACCTGTAGTGGATATGATGAAGCGGCTAAAAGCTGAGGTTCGGTGCATAGTGGTCGAACCTCAAGATCCGGAAGCTTACTCTTAACCGCAGCTGCTACTTTTGCATACGCAGGATCAATCAGAATCGTTGTTGCGTTTGTGACGGTGAGAAGGGACGTATAGGCCTCTTCCGATATTCTTGTTGACAGGAAAAGCACAGTATGTCCCAGCTTGGAGATCCCCAGAAGTGTGGCCAGATATTCGAGACGTGAAGTACCCAAAAGTGCAATTACCTCGACTGGCGAACCTGATGTCTGTCTTGGGACAATGTCAGTAGCATAGAAATTTGCAGCCTTGATCGCAAATTCGTTCAGCTGCTTGGGTGTATAGTCCATGTACTCAGTCCCGGATGAGGCATACGCGAAGATCGGATCATCACAGCCTGGTCCTACAGCACGCCGACAGATGAGTTCATCGATAGTGTGAGGGGACGCATCAGTCCTGTTTAACTCAACCTCCACAGGTTTAGACAGGAGAGACTCCTGCCCAAAGGGAGATTGAGCCTGGGAAGCTAAGGAGGTTGCCATACTTGAGGCCAGGACTGTTTTGGAAGCGCTGGGCCAGAGCGGCGTGTAGACCTCAGATATGCTGGCATGTCGCCTGATATACCGTGGAGAAGCTTTCAACTAAAGAAGTGTGGACGAATGCTGATTTAAGAGCCTTGCGGACATGCAATAATCCGAGCGCGTTGTCGTTATTCCGATCCCCGAAATTATGCGGGGAACCTTGGTGTCTAATAACCTTATCATCAAGTTTTTTTTTGTTGCAATGTCTTTCCTCCGGGATCATAATCTCCTCCAAAGACATGCGGCTCTTTGATGCGTATTGGTTGCTTCGATTAGAAAAGGATAGTCTGCATTGCTACACTAAAGGGGTCAGCGCACCAGCCAATTTCTACTCGTCTATCGACCTTTTGAAATTGCACACTTGCAATGGAGGAGCCCCCCGGAGGGCGCCTCACGATGATTCAAATTTAATTTTCAATGGCTTCACGCCACGTAGCAATGTTGAGTTTTACGTTGACCACTTTTCCTTAAGCCTCCAAAGTTGGATCCTGATGAAGAACCAACCAAGTGTATCTGACCATCGTTCACGTGCAACTCTTGCAATTCGTGTGAGAATGGGTTGATTAAGCTGAAGAGGAAGTTGACTCTGCTAATAAAGATATTAAGACGTAGTCGACCCATCTGGCAATCTGTACATTTCTTCCTCAATATTCGCCAGTGTTGACTTTTCCTCTACATTCCTTAACCCATAGAAATGCTGAAAGCTCATGATCAACGGTCTCCATTTATCCGGGTCAACTCGGTTCGCGTGTCCTGCCATCCTCAACTCATCCACCACATAGGTCCTCAAAACTTGAACCTCAATCGCATGAGTAAATCCTCGTAAGTGCCCCGGAAGGTTTCCCATCATCTCATGCTCCCCCATCATCTCAGCCTCCATCTGCACCGGACACTCCTTGATTCTTGGCGGCTCCACAACCTCCGACTCTTGCGGTGTGAGCTTCGCAACCCCGAATTTGTCCTTCACGTGACGATATCCCATCTGCACTCGGAGTGGCGGCACGTCTGAGATTCCGGTAGTCCGAGCCAGGGCGTTGACGTGTGGGATCATGTTGTCTGAGGCGAGATTCAGCACACACTGTTTGGTGCGGCGGAGATTGATTGAGGTCTGAGAACCCGAGGCGAGACCTAGCATGCAGCGGTTACCAAGCCAGAATGCGGAGGAGATGGGGCCGATGTTGGGGGTCCCATCTTCGTTGGTGGTGGATATTAAGACGACGGGCGTGCCCCAGTAGTAGATAGCCGGAGAGATGACGGAGTGGGACATGGTGCTATGAAGGATGGAGGAATGAATGAGTTCAATTTTTCCGGCCGACTTGAGACTGATGATAGAAAGGTGAGCAGGAGGTCTTGAAGGCTGGCTTAGCGGAGCTTTTATAGATCATCTTCGAGGTCTGATCAGATCCAAAAAGATCTGTTTCTCCGTTGTTATCCACAATTCATGTCGCTTGTTCGTAATCGGCTGGTATAAAAAGCCAATGAGTCGTCTCATCGACTTGGGTATCCGGGCTTTTCTTTTGAAGATCATTGGTGAATTCTAGAAGATAATTCGGTCCTAGTAAGACATCAATGGGTGCATAATGTATGTACGGCCGCTCGGACTATGAGCGGCCTTCCTCATTGGTCACTTTGACCGCAATGATTGGACCGTGCTGACCCTCCCATCGCGGAAGAAGAGAGAAGCTGGACTGCAGGGAGTGTCACAAATTTCATCAGACCTTTCGAATCAATACAGAGAGTCTGAGTCACGAACAATACGAGACGTGTGATGTAATCTCTGCACAATAATCTTGACTGGAGCACTGAGGCCCACGCCTCGTCTCACAAAAGTTTCTTTGAAAACAGAAAAAGGGAAAAAAGACAAAAACGAAAAGTGCAACCAGATCGTGTTTTGTCAAATATACTGGATAGTCAAAATAAGAGTAATCGTCTCGTGTTGATGAGGACGAGACATGAGCAGCAATTGCACATATAGGTAAAGGAATAGCAATTGATCGACTGAAAGCATCAATGAAACGCAAGGTCAATGGCGCGGACTACACTAAAGTACGAGAAAGAATAGTTCCTAATAATAATCACCATTCTGGGATCAACTCGTTACTCTCTACGCTCTCCTCATCAACCACCTTCTCTGCGCCCTCTACCCCTACCACCGGCAACCTTTCTACTCCTTGTTTCTTCATCGCTTCTGGCACCAGCTCTGGATTCAAAAGACCGACTTGCACCAGCACGCTCGCTTGGTCCCAGTAGATATGTTCATGGTACAGCTTTCCGCCTCGAATACACACAACACTGACTAGGGCTATCTTGACCTGTTTGTCTGTAGCAGGGATTCCAGGTAGCATCCAAGGAACGGGCTGTGTATGCTTGAACGTAACCAAAAGCTCATCCACAACGCGGTCGACCCCGATGGTCCGTGAGAGGAGACAAGTGCGGAACGAAGGAGGATTTCCCGGGATGAAGAAGTCAGCATAAAATCGGTGTAAAGCTTTGGCACCAATGCCACCGGTCAGCGTGGGAATGTGGTTGACGTAAGGCTTGGCGACCATGGTAGCAAGTGTCTTGTCTGCATTTTTGGTCTTGAATTCGACTAGGGTCCTTGTTAGCCTTCGTAATTCTGCCAGCGGCTTTTTTTAACGCCATAGAATCCTTGACTGACGATCGGTATGCCTATCCCAGACGCCTTCCAAGTCCACTTCGACCCTGAAGCCCTTGCGGACCGTGCCGAGACTTCTAGACCACGCCAACCGCTCAGCAACTTTCTCATATTCGTCCAAATCATGTTCCGCGAAGCCAGCTTCCACACCATCATACGTGTAGGCCTTGTAGCCCAAATTCAGCTCTCCACCTGATCCGAGCCCTGGATCAACCCTCTTCTTCACAGTCCTCCTCTTTCCTTGGAGACCAAGAATTTCCGCATTGCGACTCACACCAATCTCTTCACCACTAGGGAGATGTACAAGGACTTTAAGCGAGGGTGGGTAGTGTGTCTGAGGCGCAGGAATTGAGGAGGGATAGTACGCAACGAGGGCGCAGATTTTGGTGTTGTTGGGTTTTATATGGGCGTCGAGGCACAGTGCTGCTGCATCACCGTATGCTACGCATTATGAATTTCGTTAGCCTCAGAGCTCTCCGCCATGATCGATTTGCTAGCTTCCTTCTTCCGCCCATTGAAATGCGGATACTGACCCTACCTACAATGCCGTAGTAATCACCGACACCGAGGCCCTCGTGAAGTCTTTTCAGGCTCTCAAGATACGCCTTCTGACCTCCGTCATTCTCCAGTGGGAGATACTCCACATCAAAGCCCTCATCGCGCCATTTCTGCAGAGTTATTTCGTCAAAGTCCGACGTCTCAGCAGTGACGAACAGCTTAGGTGGAGCGCGGGGTACACTAGAGAAGTCGAGGAAGCGCGATTTGTCGAATTGAAGCGTTGCCATAGGTGTTTTCTCCGAGCCTTTCGGAGTGACAAGGGATCGCAGACCTGGCGAACAGCACAAATGCGTGTCTGGTGGAAGAGGGTATCAGTAAAGCCAGGATTAAGTGGCGGGCTTGAGGTGGGGTTCGAAGGCAACCCCAATCTGACATCGACGGCAACATCATCACGTCCAGAATTTTAGAGCACAGGTACAATGAGCATACAGCTTTATTTCATATCAGCTTTGCATCGGTAAGTGAATAATAAGCCAAGTAGGCCAAGTACTTACGAGATGCACATTCGCCCATCGTTGGCGGTATGCTTTTCTCATAGCAAGCCTTGCTTCTGCAAATCAAAATAGACCTTCTCCGGCATCACATTGCCCTCTCCATCCTCCATCTGCACTACGTTCTCCGTGCTAGACTTTTCCTGCTTCTTGTCACGCTGGATCTTGTCCCACAGGTTGAGCGCCTCTTGGATTCCCGTAATCTCCCTAAAGAGAGTAGTATTTGTAATGCCGAGGCATTTCAAGCCGTAGATGTGTCGTGGCTCGTTGAAGTGCTTGTCAAATGCCCTCCTGCCCATGTACACAAAGTTGCCGCAAATCTCGCAGGGGAACTCAACGCCAAGACCATGAAGCTTGTACAACCAGAAGGGAATAGGCTTTCCGTCCCAGGCCAAAGGCAGCTTCAACGGATTGTAAATCTTCTCTTCCCCATCCGAGTCCGAATCCTCTTGCGTGGCACCAACTGGCTCTACTACCTCTTGCATCAATGCCTGTAGCTCCTGCTGTCGTTCCCTTTCAGTCATGCCTTGCCGGCGCTCGACGTTCGTTTTGGTGTCAGAACGCTCCGTTTGCATAGCCGCTGCCAGCTTAGTGATTCTGAATTCGCGTTCTGCAACCGCGCGTTCGTTCAGTCGCTGCACAGAGGTTCCCTTTGCCCCGGTCCCATTTATGCCGTTTGTCTGTCCCCGAGCTTGCCTTGCTTTTGCATTCTTCTTGTGCTTCTTCCCATTCAGGTGTGACTCGTAGACGTTCGTGGTCGCAAATTCCTTCTCGCAATCCGGACACCACACACCTGTGCCACTGCCCTCTGTCACAGGCCCATTGCTGGCGGCAACTTGCTCTTTCGACCATCCAGGGGCCTCATCTTTCTCCCATTTTTCCTCGAATTCGCGATCAAAGCTGGCAAAGAGCTTATCGAGATCCTCCAATGGCTTTGTCCTCTTCATGAAACCCTCGAGGTATTCCGCTAGAGATCCCAGGTACACGAAGTATTTGTCGGTCATCTTGTCAGAACGCCTCAGCGGACATTGAGGTGGTGTGAATTTGTCAAAGTAGTCGAGATACTGTAGGTAAGTCACGCGCTTTGTGTTAATGATACCCGGCAAGTTGAGATAATCTTCGTGCTGCCTATAAAGATCAAAGTATCGGCCATAACCTTCCTCTCCGGTGAAGATATTATCGACTTCGGAAGACATTGGGAGATCCGAATCGCCTGGTTGCCGCTTCTTGTAGGCGCGTTCGAGGTTTTCGACCGGCTCGTTAGGATAACGTCGGTGGAATGATTTTATGTCGGTAATTTGTTTGTAAAAGGACTCGAATGCATCGCCTGTAGAGATTTCTTGAACTTCCTTGGTTCGCGCCTGATCCGTATCATCGTAGATAGATGTCAGTCTCTTGGCTTGATCCTTGTGACGGGCGAGGAAGAAGGCAATTTGATGGTCGCGGTTCAACCTATCGCGAATGTGTCTCGGGTCTTCAGAGACGCGATCACTTATGGCCTGTTCGAGGCGTTCCAGGTCCTCGTGAAGGTTGCGCTGCTCCTCGAGGACCATGTTGCAGAAGAAGCAGCCCAAGTGTCGCGAATCCGGGCAAAGAGAGAGTGGAATTTATGACCGCGCGTAATTTGAACAGTGGCGTCAGATATGAGGGTCGCTAGATCCAAAGCTATATGTGCTGGATGGAAGTGTTCCGCAGGGGCAGTCAATGTGAGGAAATGTTCGAACCGCAAACGCGAGAGAAATTTCGAAAGCGGCCCAAGCTCCCAGCAAGCAAGTTGCGCCTTTCGCTGCCCCGGCCACCATTTTCACATTTCACATCAGACATCCACTCCATAATATTGAGTCGCGACACAACTTCAAAATGGCTGACGGTATCGATCGGAAGATGGAGGGTATGGCTACTTTCACATACACCCTGATTGTCCCGTATCATCCTCCACAAGGCTAACAGTACCAATACAGAGAGGATGGAGTTCTCGACGTCCAAAGAAGTAACTGTCGCGCCGACTTTTGAAGCCATGCACCTGAAGGAGAACCTTCTCCGCGGCATCTACGCGTATGGATATGAATCTCCCTCTGCGGTCCAGTCTCGTGCCATCGTCCAGATTTGCAAAGGTCGTGACACCATCGCTCAGGCCCAATCAGGAACAGGCAAGACTGCGACCTTTTCCATTAGCATCCTCCAGGTCATCGACACAGCCGTACGTGAGACACAGGCTTTGGTGCTTTCTCCAACTCGGGAACTCGCGACACAGATCCAGTCCGTTGTCATGGCCTTGGGAGACTACATGAATGTACAGTGTCATGCCTGTATCGGTGGCACCAACGTCGGCGAGGATATCCGCAAACTAGATTACGGACAACATGTTGTATCAGGCACTCCAGGTCGCGTTGCTGATATGATTCGTCGACGCAATCTTCGCACTCGTCACATTAAGATGCTGGTTCTCGATGAAGCCGACGAACTGCTCAATCGTGGATTCCGCGAGCAGATCTACGATGTCTATCGCTACCTGCCCCCTGCGACGCAAGTTGTCGTCGTCTCGGCTACCCTGCCTTATGACGTTCTGGACATGACCACCAAATTTATGACGGATCCAGTGCGTATCTTGGTTAAGCGTGATGAGTTGACTTTGGAAGGGCTTAAACAATACTTCATTGCGGTTGACAAAGAAGACTGGAAATTCGATACGCTCTGTGACCTCTATGATACTCTTACCATCACCCAAGCCGTGATCTTCTGCAATACTCGCAGAAAGGTGGACTGGTTGACAGACAAGATGCGCGATGCTAACTTCACTGTATCTTCAATGCATGGCGAGATGCCTCAAAAAGAGCGTGACAGCATTATGCAGGACTTCCGCCAGGGAAACTCCCGGGTCTTAATTTCTACTGACGTCTGGGCCCGAGGGATTGACGTGCAGCAAGTCTCATTGGTTATCAACTACGACCTGCCCAGCAACCGTGAAAACTACATTCATAGAATTGGCCGTAGTGGGAGGTTTGGCAGGAAAGGTGTGGCAATCAACTTCGTTACCAGCGAAGATGTCCGTATCTTACGTGATATTGAACGTGAGTGACATTTGGGTCTGTCTTTATGAACTTGCATTGACGAATGATAGTCTACTATTCAACTCAGATTGATGAGATGCCTATGAATGGTAAGTGCCCGACAGACGACGTTAATGCCGCAAGTCTAACCTCAAGTAGTTGCCGATCTTCTCGCTTGAGACTGTCTACGATGCAAAGCGAGATGGACAGAAATACCACAGGTTTCTGGGCCGCTGGTCAATTGGGCCAGCTATGAATTTATCCTCATCCAGGATCAGGCCATGGATAAGTGGAGGAAAGGGCTGTTGTAGCCAGAATGTGAGTCGCACTCTGAAAACGGCACGGAACTATGATTGCGATGCTAACTGCCTACTTAATGCAGTTTCATAGCACAATTCCACTGAAATTTGATGCGTGACGGTCCTGTTACGCGAAACACTTCTCGACGAAATGAAACTCACTCCAAACTGAATCGGACATTGTGGAGTTCGGCCGCAAAAGATCCGCAGTCTAGTCACTGCAAGTAAGGTTCGCCACAAGCCCGCGATGGTGTGGGAACAAAGATGAGAAGCAAGATGATACGAAGATGATCAGACGATCTGTAAACGACGAGATGCTGATGGCATGTAAGGGATGGATGAGTGATGACGGTGACGCAAGTCATGAAAGCTGAACGATGTTAGGGGTCGGACTTCATCAAATTGGTGGAAAGTCGTCGATGCATGGACATATGCTAAACTTTCCCTAGACCATTCATTGCATAACTTTGTCGCGCAAACAAGGCCGTAGCCCGCGAGGTGCTTGAACCATACACTTCAACAGACCCGGCTTCTTGGCATCAATGCGACTTATATTAAGGCTGACATCTTTTCCGTGTTATCCCAAAATCAATCTGAAATTTTTTCAGTCGATGTGAGGAATTCTTGACTCGAGACTTCACGACGGGTCTAGGAAATTAAGGTAGCTAATCATCACCAAAGCTACGGTATAATGCTGTCACCATGTATACTTCAATCTTGTCATTGAGTTCATCGTATAAATATGAAGTCATTACAGTGCCATCAATCCCTCCAATCTGTCTTTCCACGCGATCTGAATTGAAACCCCTTCTTCGCTGTGACTATATAAAACGGAACTTCATAGACGACGGTATAAGCGGATATACAATTAATTTTGAATCCACTCCAATTATTTTTTGCCATCCACCATCCATACTACTTTGTGAGATTGTTGCCTCTGCCAAACTAGCCTATCTAATAGTGATGGGCAATATCCGCCCCGCTCCGCCCCACCACAAATGCCTGTCATTGCCCTCCGCCAACCGTTTGTTTATCCAACAGTCGCAGACGCGACTGCTATGTCAACCAGACTGACACGATGCTGTTGCTCAGAGCTTGCACTTGGGTCCCTCTTCTCTCTCGTTTCTCATTGAGACATGGAGCAGTTTCTACGGAGTTGGCGACAAGACGCCACAAACAAGCATCAATATGATTCGGCCATCTTCATTGGAGATAAATTGCTTGCTCTAACAAGTGAGTACCACCCAAAGCTCCATCATTTCATTACTGACTGGACCTGAAGATGATGACAAGGACGCTTTTTGGCTAGCTCAAGTCCATTTTTCCACTGGCAACTATACGCGCGCACAAAACTTCCTCTCGCGAGACTTGATCGCCAGAAATTCGTCATGCAAGTATCTCGCTGGACATTGCTATATCAAACAAGGCCGATATGAGGAGGCTTTGGCAGTTCTTGGGGAGAAGAATCCAGTTCACCTCATCTCCACGCCAGAGGGAAACAGAAGGAAACTGCAGCATCTGCATCGTGCTCAGAACGGGCACTCGAAACGAGGCAAAGGACAGTTGATGGATAGGGCCGATCGGAGTGAGGATCGAGATTTCGAAGATGCTTCCAATATCAAATTCGAGGCTGCCATGTGCTACCTGCGAGGAGTGTGCTACGCTAAGCAGAATGCCTTTGATCGGGCAAGGGATTGTTATAAAGACGCCGTTAGCATCGATGTCCAATGTTTCGAAGCCTTTGACCAGCTCATGAAAAACTCACTAATGTCTCCGCAAGACGAGTGGTCATTTTTGTCTTCTCTCAATTTCGATACTATCTCTATCGGCGATGGCTCCGACAACTCGGCAGCTCAAGAGGCAGCTGAATTTACCAAGATGCTTTACATTACGCGCCTCTCAAAATATGAGCACCCCGATCAGTTTCAATCTGCTACAGAGACATTGGTGTCGCACTACAATTTGTCCTCTAACGCTGACATTCTGCTCTCCAAAGCCGAACACCTTTTCACTCACTGTCGCTTTACTGAAGCGCTTTCCCTCACATCATCTATCCTCGAAACGGACCAGTACAATTTCGCAGTCATACCCGTTCATCTCGCTTGTCTCTATGAGCTTGCGGACCGAAATGCGCTCTTTCTCCTCTCCCATAATCTTGTAGATACCCATCCTGAATCTCCAACAACTTGGCTTGCCGTCGGTGTTTACTACCTGGCCATATCCCGGATCGCCGAAGCCCGTCGATTCTTCTCCAAAGCCAGCACCATGGACCCTCACTTTGGGCCTGCTTGGATCGGTTTCGCGCACACGTTCGCGGCCGAGGGCGAACACGACCAGGCCATCTCCGCATACTCGACAGCCGCTCGTCTATTCCAAGGCACGCATCTCCCCAACCTCTTCCTCGGCATGCAGAACCTCCAACTCAACAACCTCCCGCTTGCGCAGGAATACCTCAACAGCGCCTACCACCTCTGCAACACCGACCCGCTCGTCCTCAACGAACTCGGCGTCGCCTTCTACCATAGCAACCAACTCCAAGAAGCCATCAACCTCTTCAAGCTCGCCCTCGCCATCGCCCGCGACATCTCCAGCGCTGCTTCCACCTCCTCCTCCTCCGCCTCCCCCCACACCTTCCCACCCCCCACCACCACCACCAGCACCACAACGCACCACCACCTCAAAAGCGCACGCGCCTCGCCCTCCCCCTCCACCCTCAGCCCCGCCTCGCCCACTCCCACCACCGACACCGCGTACCCCGCGCCCCTCTCCGCGACCTACGTGCCCGTCCTCTCGAACCTCGCGCACGCGCACCGCCGCGCCCAGAACCTGCCGCTTGCCCTCGCGACCTTCGACGAGGTCCTGCGCCACACGGCGGGGGCGTCGGCGCCGACGTTCTCGGCGCGCGCGCTCGTCTTGCTGGAGATGGGGAGGCTGTGGGAGGCGGTGGCTGCGCTGCATGAGGCGCTGCGGAGGAGTCCGCAGGATCCGACGGCGGAGGATTTGTTGGTGAAGGCGATGGAGGGGGTGCAGAGGAGGGAGGGGTTCGAGGGGGAGAGTGTTGGTGGGGGGGATGAGGAAGGGGTGGAGAGGGCGTTGGAGGGGAGGATGAGGGGCGTGCTGGGGGGGTTTAAGGAGAGGGAGGAGAGAGGGGTGGGGAGGAGAGCTAGGGGGAATGGGAGGGGAGAGGGAGATGATGGTATGGATGTGGATGAGGAGTGAGACCTGGAATTGGGTAGGACGTACTGGATGATAGTGGGTATTCTTTGAATGCGGATGGAACGATTGGAAATTATGAAGATACGTTGGGATAGGGAGTATTCCTCTCCTTGGATGAAAATCGCTTGGTGTATCAGGTGCACTCGGTCTCATTGTGCACTCAAGCGAGTTCACCAATCGTTTTTGAAGTACCATGGAACATTCGCGAGCTGTGCCTCTAATTGGGATGTTCTAAAGCTTGATGGCGCTACTTCGGAAGCTATCTGCAGTCTTCTTTCTGGCACTCGACTGGCTTTCCAACTCGGTGGGGCTCTATCCAAGCCGCCTCGACGAATAATGCCTATTGTAGACGATAATGCCGAACACAAAAGTAGTGTCAGTGCGCCTGTTTCTGCTCGACACGACCCGAGAGGCCACCAGCGAAAATGTTAGCCGCCTCTAGTCTCCTGATAGCTCGATCATCAGGGATGGTCTCAGTCGGCCCCTGGCAATAATACAGAAGCATAAATACGAGGACTGAACGCAGATCTTGATGATCCGAGCAAGTAAAAAAGTTATGTAGTTGAGAGCGCGAGAGCTATGAGATCAAGACGTCGACTACTTTGTGACCGGTTGTACGTATATCTTGTCTATGCTAGGAGAAAATTTCGACGGCGCGGAAAGGTTCTCTAGAGGTTGATTGCCTTAATATTGCCTAGACAGGATAAGTCTGGGTACGGTAATTAAATATTAATCAGCGAGTGGCGCGGCGGTCCTTGCCAGCCTCCTTGCCAACGTTCAATTCAACAGCATCTTGCGTCGCCAACATCACTGTAAGGAGAAAAGCTAGATCTTGAAATGGTCTGGATTACCGTACGCATGGTGATAGGCTTATGCTTGAACCTGCAGCTACTTGTATCTCAATTTCCCTACTGAGGTGCGTAGCGCTGATGCCTGCCGATCTGCGGAGCCTGCCGGGACTTGCTTCAACGATACTGGCCAAACTTGAATATTTCACCATTTATCAAGAGAAATGGACTTCGCTCCTGACCCACCTCGCTCCGTGCCTACGTAAGAGGCAATAGTTCAGGGTTTGAGCCGTTGTCTAGCGGCACTAGCCGTCGACGAATGCTTCTACGTAAGGTAGTCTTTCATACTGTGGCGAGGTCTGTTGCCTAAACCAGTTTCCTGTTGAAAATTTCCTTATCACGCATCGAGCCCACTTAATTCTGCAGGCTCACGCTTCATTCAATTCTTTAATTTCTCTTCTTGACTGCCTGTAGCTATTGAACAACAGAGCCGAAGGTCGAACCTCTCTAGATTCCCAAACATGGACTTTAGGCACTTGCGAAGTGCTACGCGTAATGTGTATGATGTGACCAACGCGACAGAACCACTCGACCTCCAAAATCTACCAGCTTCCATTCTCGAAGCAATCTTTCCTGGTTATGCTATAATATCACGTTTCCTCCTTCAGGTTCTGGGATTCGATATCAGCAACTTAGTGTCTATTGCAATCCCCGCTTTTGCTATCGTCACTGCCTCTAGGTATCTTTGGAGATGGGCAGGCGCGTTTTTGGCCAAAGCCTTCATGGCTTCTGTCTTCGTGAACGAAGATGACGACCTTCACGAGACTTGCATGGAATGGATCGCTGCTCAGCGAATGTCCCAGCGAGCCAAATCAGTCAAAGCAGTCACGCAAAGGAGCAATTCTTGGGAAGAAGCTAATCTCGACGAAGACGTAGTGAACATGGCTATGGGACCCGGAGGTCTCTTCAATTTTGGTAAATGGGCTGCTAACGTTCCACCTCGGTATGAGCCATACTACGGTATGCATTATTTTCGGTATAACGGACGATTATTCTTTTTTGATCGTTCCCGACACTCCAATGCTACAATTTCAGGATCGAACATTCGAGCCAATGAAGAGGAGCTGCTAGAGATCAAATGCCTGGGCCGCTCCACAAAGCCAGCAAGACAACTGCTGGAGCACATTAAAACATGGTCTTTGGAGAAGGAGAGCGCCATGACTGTGATTCGAAGACCTGCCTTAAGAGAAATGCGTCGACACGGTTGGGCCAAAGCCTCGTCTCGTCCGTCCAGACCAATGAGCACAGTCGTGCTCGACTCTGGTCAAAAGGACGCAATCATTGCTGACATCAACGAATATTTGCACCCGCTTGCTCCACGCTGGTACGCCAGTCGTGGGATTCCATATCGACGAGGATATCTCTTTCACGGGCCACCAGGAACCGGCAAGACGAGTCTAAGCTTTGCTCTGGCCGGCGTCTTTGGGCTGGAGATCTATGTCATCTCCCTCCTTGAACCCACACTGACTGAAGCAGACCTCAATCTGCTCTTCAACAACCTCCCCCGTCGCTGTATCGTACTCCTGGAAGATGTGGACACAGCTGGACTTGTCCGCAACAAAACCGAAGCACTTCTCGAGGAAGAAGCTGCACCTACCCACCAAAAGAAATCAACGACCGATGAGAATGGGAATCCCCTTCCAAACGGCGTTCCTGACCCCTCTGCCACCGAAGAGGCCCCAAACAACGCAAGCATCACCGCGATGACCGACCTCACCCGCGCCCTCCGCGCCTCCTCGCAACGCCAGCGGCAATCGGGCCCCGTCCTCGGCTTCAACGACCCTCTAAAGCAAGGGATCTCTCTATCCGGCCTCCTCAACGTCATCGATGGCGTCGCGTCGCACGAAGGCCGCGTGCTCGTCATGACATCGAACTTTCCCGAGAAGCTAGACCCTGCTCTCGTGCGTCCCGGGCGGGTGGACATGAAGGTCGAATTCGGGCACGCCGGGCGGGAGCAGGCGCGGGAGCTATTCGAGCGGATGTTCGATGGGGCGGATGAGTATGCGGTGGGGGGCGCGTCGAGGCCGGGGAGTCCGAAGAGTCCCACCGGTGGGTTTCCGAGGGGGGAGGGAGATCATAATGAGGGGATGGCAGTGGAGGCGGAGCTGGCTAAGGAGGAGTTGAGGGGGCTGGCGAGGCGGTTCTCGGAGCAGGTGCCGGATAAACGGTTTACGCCGGCGGAGATCCAGGGGTTCTTGTTGACGAGAAGGAAGGATCCTGTGAAGGCTGTGGAGGAGGTGGAGGGTTGGGTAAATCAGCTCATGCCTTCGAAAGAGTAATGGAGCTGGGCGTCCGTCCGCTGAAGCATGGTACCATGAAGCTCAACGAAGTCCCCATTCTGAAGTAATTTATCATATGAATGACCGGTCTATCGAAAGCGTAAGAATGCACTTGGATAAGGCTTGAGAAGTACCGCCCCTCACGAACGTGACAAGGAAAGGAGAGCCTGGAATCAAGTTTCCTGGGGCGGAGAAACTTGTCGAACAGTGGGCATGTAGAGTCTCCGTCTTTTCTGCTGTGTCTGCCAAATCCCAAGCACAGTCGATATGAATTGCAAGATCGTCATCCTGATCGCCGCTCGGGCCGTCACTGATCACAGTCTCTCGATTCACATACAATGAGAAATCGTTGTTCTACTAGAACAATCACGGCACTTGAACTTCTTTCTTCTTTCTTTCTTTCTTTGATTCCTACTCCCTTTCAGGTCACACTGGCCTATGAGGGGATCTAGCTATCTAGTATCT
This sequence comes from Viridothelium virens, assembly GCA_010094025.1. Classification (NCBI taxonomy): domain Eukaryota; kingdom Fungi; phylum Ascomycota; class Dothideomycetes; order Trypetheliales; family Trypetheliaceae; genus Viridothelium; species Viridothelium virens. The sequence continues at coordinate 18 of ML991834.1, read as the reverse complement.
AGTCTATGTCTGGTTGCC